>JAVIWB010002131.1:0-290739 GCA_031893035.1 Dermolepida albohirtum | reverse complement strand
GTTCTATCGAAAACCAAAACAAAAAGGAATAACATTTACAAATAAAACGACCAATATATCAAAAATAAAAGAATGCGTTGTATCGAAAGATAAAAACAAAAAAAAAAGGTGAATGACATGTCATTGATTTACGAAGAGGATACACGTTAAAGTTCCATTTAAATAGCAAGTCGTTCGGTTATAAATGAATAATTTAAACGCATGTTAAACAAAAAAAAATTAGATTTGTAAAAAATCCCGGACCTTGCATACAAACGAAACCGCCATGAATCTCAGTGAAAATAAAACGGCTTATCTATAAATAGAACCGCGGTTCTACAGCGGCGCATGGAAACTCTAAAATGACGCAAGGCGTCTTAAATAGACATCTCGCGCGGCCGTAAGTTCTTCCTCACTACCCCGGGCTTTCCCTTGTTTAAAACATTACAAACACCCCTCACCCTGTGTCGGCCTTCCGTCGAACGGAAACTATCGCCTCTCTTCACATCGCAGCCCATCATCCGACCGCCTAGCGATGGCATTTAAACTTTAAATCACCGCACAAGAACTTTCGAAATGTTAGGAGTTTCCGAGATAGAAGAAACACTGTAAACGCGACAATATACGAACGAAACAGTGGAATGTCACACTGCGATCGAGTTGGTGTTTTAGTTCATGTTTTTGTACGAGTTTTTAACGCGGAAAAACATCAATTTACCGCGACGATAACGTACGGAAAACGTTCGCGCGCCGAACTGCAAAACGCAACCGTGTCTCAACCGAAACTACACTACATTGCTTGCCGCGTGATAGGCTCCCTAACATTCGAGTTTGACCATGGTGTACACGGAAAAAACTACACGCACATATGTACATGAACCTGACCGCCACATCGATGTATGTATGTTTTCTTGCATCGTTCTACTACAGTTGTAAATGGTAGAATGTGCTGTAAAAAAGGTGATCAAAAAATAGAAAGAGAACGACAGATAGAAAACGAGAATAACGTGATATCGGTGTAGCTGGTCTTTCGTAAATTAAATTCCTCAAATTATGGCTTCTTCTACTGAAATTGTAGTTTACACGTAGAGAATGCGAGTATTGCGCAAAGGAAACGAGAAAAGTTACTGCTTTCATTTTAACAGTGAAAGTTTTTAAAGGTCTATGGCAAATTGTCATCGATATTTTTATTGATGACAAAGTTGGCAATAAATTTTGCGATATTCTCTGATATTTTTGTTGTACTACCACTAGAATTTCCTACAAAAAAAATCGAATAAATAAAGAGCGTCTAATAATCTTTAAGCTTAAATATTATAAATTTAACATTGAATCGTTGATAAAGTCTTGTATGGGCTGTAATTTGTAAAGAAAACGATTTTGAAAGTAATATCCTAGAATGTTATTTACATTAACCCAATGAAGTGAGTGTCTGCAGACATAAAAAGGCAGAGTTAGCTCGAATTGAAAGAAAGTCACTTTTAGGAGAACTCAATAGTCTTCAAAAGTGAGTGTCTACAGGTGTGGATAAAGAAAATTAGATCGAATTGAAAAGAGGATATTCTATACATATGTATGTATATTCACTTATAGAAGAAATTAAGGAAGACTTCAGAAGACTGTCTGCAGCCATAGATGAGCAGAGTTAACTCGAATTGAAAGAAAGTCACTTTTAGCAGAACTCAGTAGTTTTCAAAAGTGAGTGTCTGCAGGTGTGGACAAACAAAATTAGTTCGAATTGAAAAAGGGATATTCTATACATATATTCACTTATAAAAGAATATAAGGAAGACTTCAGAAGATTATCTGCAGGCATGGATGAGCAGAGTTAGCTCGAATTGACAAGAGGATATTCTATACATATGTATATTCACTTATAGAAGAAATTAAGGAAGACTTCAGAAGACTGTCTGCAGCCATAGATGAGCAGAGTTAACTCGAATTGAAAGAAAGTCACTTTTAGCAGAACTCAGTAGTTTTCAAAAGTGAGTGTCTGCAGGTGGGGACAAACAAAATTAGTTCGAATTGAAAAAAGGATATTCTATACATATATTCACTTATAAAAGAATATAAGGAAGACTTCAGAAGATTATCTGCAGGCATGGATGAGCAGAGTTAGCTCGAATTGAAAAAAAGACATCCTAGTCCAAATCACTTATAGACCAACTTAATAAAGTTTTCAAAAGTGAGTGTCTGCAGACATGAATGAATAGAAATCGCTTAAACTAAAAGAAGAAACATCCTAAATTGAACCACTTATAGAAGAACTTGGGGTAGCTTTCAAAAATAAGTATCTGCAGCGAAAAGACGCTTTGTAGTAGTACAGACTGAGAAAATTTGAGTATTTTTAAAATTATTAATGAACCTTAAGTAAAACTATGGTGTACTGAAGTGACCAATCGAATACAAGAAATGTACAGACATTCATTGTTGAATTTTTAACATTGCAATTATTAGAAATGGATATTATTTGCAGTCACATCAGGTTAGTGTAGATATCGAAAACACCTTTAATCATCGATTTTATATGTTGTTGATTACGTTTTCATTGTGGGTGAAATAAGAATATTTAGCACGTTATTGCGAAGCGATGTTAGAAAGGAAGATTCACGTGGAAGAATAGGTGTTAACAGTTATCATAGAGATAGCAATGCTTAAATGGATTTAGGTTGGATGTGTGGTCTTGATGAAGGAAAATGCACAAGTAGATGAATTGAATAGAGATCACGATTACTCATAAGATGAAGTGAACAATTATTTCAAAGAATAAGAGGACGGAGAAGATGGGGAAAACCTATGTCAAGCAATTGATATAAAAAGCTTCTTGAATAATAATGCAATTTTTTCATTTTTTCAAAGAAGTTTAGAAGGAAAATTAAATCATTGATTTTTCTGGTTTTAAGTACAATTTAATGGCAAAAACACATTTAAAAACACAGTTGCCTAATTTTTATTTAAAGAAAAAATATTTAATAATTTAATATTTTAAACATTTGAAAACAAATACAAAAAAATATGTTTAGAAACATAAGCTGCTGGTGAAAGAAATGTATTCTTCCAAGTCCATTCAGCAATGAAAATAAAACGATACTATAACAATGAAAACGGTCGAGTATCAGTGACCACGACCATCGAAAATATCACAAAAACCGATATAAAATATTAATTTAAAGAATTAACTAACGATACCAAAGGCTTTGAAGCCCAAGAAGGGAATATTGATCGAAATATTAGGCGCGCAACTAAGTTCTCGCTGTTTCTTTTTGATGAAAATGCAACTTTATTGTGAAAAAATGTTTACAAATGAATCGTTCAAAATATTGCCCATCGCTAGCGACAACTTTTTCCCATCTTTCTGGCAGAACTCGAATACCGTTACGGTAGAAGTGTTCGTCTTTTGAGGCTATCCACGAATTAAGCCATTTTGAGATGTCCTCATATGAGCGGAACTGCTGATTAACCAGACCATGTACCATCGAACGGAACAAGTAATAATCGGACGGCGCAATATCTGGGGAATATGGTGGGTGGGGTAGGACCTCCCATTTGAGCGTTTCTAAGTAGGTTTGAACGGGTTTGACAACGTGAGGCCGAGCGTTGTCATGCTGTAGAATTACTTTTTCGTGCCTCTGCTCGTATTGTGGCCGCTTCTTGCGCTGCGCTCGGCTCAATCGCATCAATTGAGTTCGATACCGTTCCCCAGTGATGGTTTCGTTCGGTTTCAATAGCTCATAATAAATAACATCGCCCTGGTCCCACCAAATACACAGCAAAACTTTCGCAGCGTGAATATTCGGCCGAACCGACGACGTAGAAGCATGACCGGGCAGTCCCCATGATTTTATTTTCTTTGGGTTACTGTAATGAATCCATTTTTCATCGCTCGTAATGATGTGATGAAGAAAAACCTTCCTTTTTTGCCGCTGGAGCAGTTGTTCACAGGCGAAAAAACGACACTCAACGTCTCTTGGCTTCAAATCATAAGTTCCTTGTTTTTGAATTATTCCTAACGCATGCAATCGCTGGGAAATGGCTTGGCGGGTAATTCCTAATACCGAAGCAAGCTCTTTTTGCGTTTGGCACGGATCCTCATCGAGCAATGCCTCCAATTCAGCGTCTTCGAAGGTTTTTGGTCTTCCTTCACGCGAACGGTCGTCAACATCGAAATCGTCTTTGAAGCGACGAAACCAATCACAGAACGTTGTTTCACTTAGAGCAGCATCTCCTTAAACTTTTTGGAGTTCTCGATGCGCTTCAGCCGCCGTTTTCTTCGAATGAAAGAAGAAAAGCAACACTTCCCGCAAATGACGATTATTTGGCACAAAATCAGACATTTTCACACAACCAAAATGTCTAAGCTTGGTTCATGACGTTTTGGTTATGTCACAATCGACCAGCACTTACTACTGGAGCCATCTCTTGAAAAACAGCGAGAACTTAGTTGCGCACCTAATAAATGATTTGAGAAATTGCAATTAACTAACATTATATTATTAAGTAAAATTTAGTCTTTTTTTAACAGAAGATAGCATAAACGCGTTTAAAAATACAGTGGTCTAATTTTTATTTAGAGAAAAAAATATTTTAGTTATTTAAATTTTAAAAATTTAATATTTTAAACATTTGAAAAGACATACCAAAAAATAGGTTTAGAAATATCTGCATTCTACTGGTTAAAAAAATGTATTCTTCCATCAACTCCGTTCAGCAATGAAAATAAAGCCATACTTTAACAACGAAAACGTTCAAGTATCAGTGACCACGACCCTCGAAAATATCACAAAAACCAATATATTAATTTACAGAATTAATTAACCATACCAAACGCTCTATTGAAGCTCAAAAAGAATATATCGATCGAAATAAATGATTTGAGATATTATAATTAATCTACGTTTTATTATCCAGCAAAAGTTCGCTTTTTCAACAGAATATATGGTACAAATCCTGAATTAATGCCCACATAATGCACCTTTAGTTAAACTACATGTTGGCATATTACGAAGGATATTAAGTCTAAAATTACAGAGTGAATATTACTGTTTCTTTGTGACCGGAATATCTCGCTTTTTGCACGAAAAGTAATCACAGGGCTTTAGCAAAATGTCCGCATAGTGAAGGTTTTTCAACGTTGTTTTTTCCGGAGGTTTTCCTGTTTTTATTACAGTTTGTTTTTATCATACTGGTACTCATTTTCTACGTTCACTCATTCGTCATTTTTAGAATATGAAAAATATTTGTTTCAATTCATATTATCTTTATTTAAATTGTATTTTGTAATTTGAAAAAAAATTTACTTATTTTTATATCGTTTATATACACTACCGTTCAAAAATTTGGGCACCCATATTTTATAAAACTATTTATACAATACAGCTTCTAGGAATTTGATCAATAAGGTTAATATATAACCCCTTTCCACAATTAACTATTTGTAAATTCTGTATACGCATTTCGACAACCAAGTTGTCTTTCAAAGTGTCGCACCTGGTAAAACACGGCGAAAAAATTTACGAAAAATATACTCCGTACGCGAATAAACCAAGATGTGCACTGTGTTCACAAGGTTTTTAAAAATACTTTTACTTAAACTAACATGCACTACGCCGAAAAAGGTTTTCCTGTGTGTGATTATTACAGCTCCTCTTGTCTTTGTTTTTGCAGGGGGCCGGCGTCATACATTTACCAGATGGCCTGAATTCTTTACTATGTGCATGCTTTCATACGCGTCCAGTTCGCGATAATTGTACACGTTCTTTATCAAATGTAAACAATCCATATTAACACTGTGGTTATTTCATATTACATGTTGTTTACCCGAATTGTTTTGTAATTTGAATTTTATGTGCGATATGTTCTATATACACTACCTGGTTTTGATCCATCTTTTATAAAACTATTTATACGATGGCTTCTAGGAAACTCATTTTTGAAAAATTGAATAAGTATAGGGAAAGAATTGAGTTAACAGAAATGCTGCATAAGTAACATTATGTAAATTACTTTATTACCTGCAATAAACCAAAATTGGTTGTTGCCAGTACATGGGGATTAGTGCAATAAATGTTTCAACGAAGTTCTTTTAATTGTCTTTCTGTTAGGATATTTTAGTAATGATGTTTTAATTACCTCGGACAAATTTCAAGATAGATTATCGAAATTGCTCTCAGCTACGTTTCTGTATTTGTTTTGAGATATTCCCGTGCGATTAATGTTGTTAAGACTGTTAAACATGCAGAAACAAAAAGAGTTAAACATAGAAACGCATCATCAAGCTGGCAAAAGCAACCAACAAATTGCGAAACAATTAAAATTAAATAATACTACTGTAGACTATACTGTCAAAAAATACCGAGAAAGTGGCAGTCTTCTGAATAAGTCACGAACTGGGAGACCCAGAGCGACAACTTTTGCTGAAGATAGTGCAATAGTGGTTACTAGCAAACGAAATCGACGGAAACTGCCCCATAAATCGCCGCTGAAGTAATTGCAGGCCATCGAAAGTCAATAAGCGTAATTACAGTTAAACGTCGCTTGTACAAAGAAGGTTTGTACGGATCAATTGCGATGAAAACCGGCACAGGGAATAAACAGAAATGCTTAAAATGGGCGCGTGAACACCATCATTGGATAAGTGAATAATAGACTATAGTCTTGTGGACCAATGAGTCAAATTCGATATTTTCGATTCAAGAAGGCGTGTTTTTATTCGGAGATCTACAGGTGAGCGTGTGACAGAACAATGTATTGTTCCTACGGTTAAACAGAGCGGTGGTGATGTGATTTGGGGTTGTTTTGGTAGTACGGTCGTGGGTGATATTGTAAAAATAGAGCTAATATTAAAGAGAAAACAGTATCGAAACAATTTAGAGAACAATAGTATTCCTTCAAAATTACTTTTGGGACTTTTGGGTCCGAATTTTGTATTCCAACAAGATAATGAAACGAAACATACATCTAAACTGTGTAAAGACTATTTGCACCTGTACCTCGATTAGAGAAGACAGAATTTTACAAAGACTAGCTCTCAGTGATAGGAAAAAATCGTCGAAACAGCTCGCCAGTGAGCTGAAACAGCGTTATCGCGTAACAGTTTCTGCGCAAACAGTGAGAAGACGTCTCCAGCGTGCTGGTTTACGAGGGTGTAAAGCGCGACGTAAACCGCTTTTAACTGACGCTCATAAAAAGAAGCGGTATTTATGGGCCACACAACATGAAAATTGGATAATCGAGAAGTGGTCGAAGATTCTTTGGTTTGATGAATCGAATATCGAGGTATGTAAGTACATCTTCATGACTAATATTCTTATCGTTGTATGCAATTCAGTCTACATGTAACATTAAACAAAATTAATCCTGTCTAAGTGCTAACTTTCTTCTTTTGCCTGGCAGCTTTGGGGACTACCTGGGACGCTATACGTTCGGCGTAGGCAATGGGAAGCTTATGAACCAAAATGTATCATTCCCACAGTAAAATTTGGAGGAGGTAGTATGGGTTTGTATGTCTGCATACGGTGTTGGAGAAGTGTACCTGTGCGATGGACGGATAAATAGCCAACGCTATTTAGCCATGTTGGAGGAAGTATTAGAACCGTCTATGCTAAAACTATTCGACCAGGATATTCCACAATACATTTTTCAGCAAGATAATACGCCCTGCCACAAATCGGGAGCTGTAATGCGTTGGTTCGAGGAAAACACAGTGGAGATATTGGATTGGCCGCCATAAAGTCCCGATTTGTCGCCCATTGAAAATTTGTGGCGTATCTTAAAAACTAAGATCACGGAACATAAATGCCTGTCGAAAGCAGAATGATCAACAAAAATTCGCGAAATATGGGCTGCAATACCACCGACAGTGTTACAATTTAGGAGCAAGTATGGCTCGACAAGTGCGAGCTGTCATTAAGACCAAGGGCGGAGCGACAAAATATTGATAAATTGTACTATATTACTAAATAACACTTTGTACATAATTTTCACAACAGTTTTATTTTCCTCACCTCTCTTTTGACTAAACTATATAAACTATATATGTATGTATGTACATAAATTCGTAAGGTGTCTAATACATTTGAGCATGGTTGTATATATATATATATATATATATATATATATATATATATATATATATAGAATCGAATATCACGGTTCGTTGTGGTCGAGCAGTTTAGACACGTGCCCAGTAAGTACGAGATCGTGAGTTCGAATCACACCAGAGAACAGTAAATTTTTTCAAAAATTACCGACGACGCAAAAAGTAATAAAAACTAGAATTTTTCACATCGTAAAAGCACATAATTGTATACAATGTTGAATAGTTTTCGTAAAAATTTAATAGGCATTAATTTCAATGTGAAAATATACAAAGTTTGGGTTGTAAAGTGAGAAATTTTTCCAATCTCCATAAGTGCATCTCCGCCCCAATTATTAAAGATAAACTTGTAAACTTCAACATAAACTTTAGATTGACAGGCAAGCTAAGATTTAGTACAGTTACAAACTGCTGAAACTTTTTAAGAGCTGCAAATTCATATTTATTATTCCACTTCGTTTCAAAATCCCGAGTAACTTTGAATTCGTCTAATTACTTATTTGTAAAATAACAGACTTTAAAGCAAAATAAATTACAGCTAAAACTACATCAATTTTACTCCACTGCGTATTGGGGATGATACTTACTGGTTTGCTATCTCCGGGTCCCAACAGAGGGGAATGTGCCTGTAACAATAAATCACCTTTAGAACCATAGTGGAACTATTATTTTCAATTTCATCTAATGCGAAGGTTAAATTAAAACAAATCGATGTCAAGTCATCTAATGCGGTCGCGAACCTCGTTTATTTTGGGCGACAAAATTGAAATTAGTACGCATACTTAAAGTAGTTTCATAAAGATGATATGCATATGAAGTTAGAAATTAAATTAAATCGTTCATATATGACGAATTGCTAATGATATGAAATTTCTATATTTAGAAATAACAAAATAATGAAGCAAGTATGGTGTATCAATATTTTAAAACAGATAAATAAATATTTTTATTTAATTTATCTAACTAACACATGGATCAATAAGTCCCGAGACTAACCCATAGATGGCGCTCGTAGTAAACCAGTAACCACGTCTTTCTAGAGTACTAACCTTTGCTTGAAACGTGTCAAAATTTTAAGTCGATCGGACCAGAAACAGCTGAGTTATCGAGGTTGGAGTAAAGTCGTTTTGTAGTTTGTTTAAACAATGGAAAAAACCGAGTTTCGTGTTCTGATAAAACATTGTTTTTTAATGGGTAAAAACACCACGCAAGCAAAACAATGGATTGAAAAATGTTACCCGGACTCTTGTCCATCAAAAGCAACGATTTGTCGGTGGTTTGCAGAGTTTAAACGTGGTCGTACCGACACAAATGACGCGGAACGCTCGGGTAGACCTGTGGAAGCCGTTACACCGGAAAATGTGAGTGAAGTGACAAAAATTATAATGAAAGATCGTAAAGTGAAACTCCGTGAGATTGCTGAGATGACACAGATATCATATGGAAGTGTATTTACTATCCTTCATGAAAAATTGAGCATGAAAAAGGTTTTTTCCAAGTGGGTGCCGCGATTGCTTTCGATAGAATAAAAACAGCAACGAGTCGATGATTCAGAAAGCTGTTTATCGCTATTTACTCGCAACAAAAAAGATTTCTTGCGTCGTTACGTGACCATGGACGAAACATGGATACATCACTACACTCCAGAGTCGAAGCGGCAGTCATCTGAGTGGCGCACAGCTGGCGAAAGCCGTCCGAAACGTCCGAAAACGCAGCAGTCAGCTGGCAAAGTCCTGGCGTCAGTTTTTTGGGATACACATGGCGTGATTTTCATTGACTACCTCGAAAAAGGTAAATCGATCAACAGTGATTATTATATTGACTTACTGGTGCGTTTGAAGGAGGAAATCGCAAAAAAACGACCGCACATGCAGAGAAAAAAAATCCTTTTTCACCAAGACAATGCACCCTGCCACAAGTCGATGAAAACAATGGCAAAATTTAACGAATTGGGTTTTGATCTGCTTCCCCACCCCCCATATTCGCCAGATTTAGTCCCCAGTGACTACTGGCTCTTTGCTGATCTTAAAAAAATGCTCCAGGGAAAAAGATTTGGCTCAAATGAGGAGGTCATCGCTGAAACTGAAGCTTATTTTGAAGCGAAAGATAAATTTTTTTATAAACATGGTATTGAAAAATTGGAAAAGCGTTGGAACCATTGTATCACCCTAAAAGGTGATTATGTTGATGAATAAAAAAAAATTTTGCAAAAAAAATGTTGTTTTCATTGTTAGTCTCGGGACTTATTGATCCATGTGTTAAATCGAAGTGTTCCATATTATCATTTTCTTCCTATTGATGATTACAGTTAAGTTGTCAAAATAGGTATCAAGTATTAAAGGATACATTGTGGTAAAGGTAAATAGTTAGTAATCATGTTTCTGTACCGCTCACCATTGACTGACCATCATTATTTCTGAAGACATATGAACCAATAATTCCGCATGCCCATAAAGCGCACCAAACAGCGATTTTTTCTGGATGTAATGGTGTTTCAACCATGGCTTATGGATTATCATCGCTCCAAATGCGACAATTCTGCTTAATGACAGCCATTTAACCAAAAGTGTGCTTCATGACTGAACAAAATATTCAAATGAAATTGTGGATCAGTAGCAATATTTACTTCGTCCCATTCATCAAATGTACCGCGCGAACGCTGATCGTGTAGCTTCAATTCCTGTACAAATTGAATCTTGTAAGCACGTAAAGCAAGATCTTTACGCAAATTTTCGATAAAGTGGATGGACACGAGGTTAATTGTTGAGCACGATGACGTATTGACGCATTTGGACCATCATCAACACTACGCTGCGCACCATCAATCGCTTGTTGTGCTCGCACTGTACGACGTTTTACGGGATGCGTATTATCGTTTAAAGTAAACGTATTGCGAAAAGGAATCGTTGTTTCTCGATCTAATCGCTCTGATGGACGATTATGAGTACCATACAATACACGTGATGCCCGATGATTTTCTCGAATTGAACCATGTCTTTCAAAATAAATTTGAACAATTTGCAAGCGTTGCTCCGGCGTGAGTCTATTCATGATGACCAAACCAAATTAACTCCGAAAGAACCGAGAACTGTCGAATCGGCTATCACAGAAAATAGTATTGCCAATTTAAACTTCTCCGCCTCCAAAAATAAAACATTCATTATTTTTAAGCTTTTGAATTGTCGAAAAATCATGACCAGAAAACAGACGTGAAATAAGTTATTTACAATAACCCAGCTATCATACTTCGCATTCCTTCTTAACTATCAGGTTGTTACATATGAAATGTCCGATTTTGTAAGGAATAAAAAAAAAGTCTAAATTTAAAAAAATATAAATATTTATTCTGCAAAATAGTCTCCATTTATATCAATAGTTTGTTGCCAACGGCCTGGAAGCTGAAAAATTCCCTTTGAAAAGAAATCTAGGTTTTGACGGCTCACATATTGCTCAAACACTGCTATTACAGACTCCCGGTCAAGGACGTCCCTATTTTTTAAATGATTGTCTAAACTTCGGAAAAAATGAAAATCAGTTGGCGGAAGGTCAGGTGAATAAGGTGGGTGAGGGAGAATTTCGTAACCAAATTCCGAAAGTTTTTGGATTGTCTGTCGTGCAACATGAGGTCTTACATTATCATGAAGAACTATGGGTCCATATCTATTGACTAGTGAGGCCTGCAAGCGGCTCAATTTTCCATGCATAGTTTCCTGTTCAGCACAATAGGACGCTGCCGTGATGGTTTCACCAGGTTGCAAAAATGAATAGTGAATAATACCCTTACTGGTCCACCATACAGTCACCATAATCTTTCGCGGGTGAAGTGATGCTCGTGCATGCTACCACTTTTCGTCACACGTTACCACTCGATGAAGAAACGGTTCAACTTTCTGTCGATTAGCCAAAGAGGTAGCTACCTCTAATCGACGGAGCTTATTGGCTTCCGTTAATTGGTGCGGCACCCATCGATCGAGTTTCTTCACTTTGCCAATCGAGGAAAGGTGACGACTAATGGTGGCAATGGACACTTGAAATGTTTCTGCAAGGCTACGCACTGTTGTCGACGGATTACTTTCAACTTCTACACGCAGCTCGTCGTCATTAACGGTGCTACGCGCATACCCGCGAGGCTCATTTTCCAAATCAAAATTTCCCTCGCTGAATTTTTTAAAACATCGTCGTAATGTGCGTTCATTACACGTGGTTTCACCGAACGTCTGATTAATTTCTCGTGTTGCTGCAGCTGCATTTAATCCCTTTTTGAAAGAGGTAAATTGCCCGAATATCTTGCCGACAGCATTTCCATAGGCGAGACAAGGACAGGTGTATTAATCTTTCCAAGAAATGGAACAGGTACACACTTCAAAATAAATACCCTCTTCTACAAATACAATAATAATTTTCACCAAAAACATACACGTCTTCACACAGGTGCGATTCAGTTCAGACTGAAGGAAAAAACGGACATTACATTTGTAACAACCTGATACTTCAAGGATAACTGTTAATAAAAACAACGAGGTCTAATATATTGACCAATGGAATCGCAAAAAGTGCATTAAACAGATATAAATGTCAATGAACATCTACGTTATTTATTGTACGTTTTTTGTATGTCACCTATTAATATAAATAAAGATTAATCAATTATATATTGCCTATTTTCCTAAAAAACCTTCTGCGATCTTTCGACGTTATAATACTTCATTCATAGAAAGACCTATCTTTGCTCGCTTGTTACTATTTTAAATCGGTTGACAAAAACATCGCATTTTGTACAGCTGCAACACATCTGTTGCACTATGTCGTCAAATACCATACTTTTTCCGTTTTGCAATTAACATTGCAGACGTGTATTGTCTCTGAGAGTTTATTTTTAGTTATCCTAACGTTTCTGAAAACACTATTTGTTCAATTAAACACGTTGAATTCGAATTTGAAAATTGTTTTTTTGATTATTCCAAGAACTTATTTTAAACGTTCATTGGAAGTTCCCTTTTGCTTTTGAGCAAATAATTTAATAAATAGTTGCCGCTGTGGTTTAAAAAAAAATACCGCTTAGTCATCTTCATACAATATTCGGTTGGATTACAGAAACTAATAATGGCTGCTTTGATATTATCAGTAAGGAGAAAATGTCAAATTTGTTCGAAAATGGTGTCTATCAACAATTTGTGTTTCAACAAGAATTTGAAATATTTCATAGAGAAAAGTTTAAATTCAATACGCATAATTTAATGTGAAAATGGCCGTTCATAATTTGCTCTTCGATGCAAAGGTGCGTTGGAGTGCCTTTAAACCTCAAATGTAAAGTTGTTTGCACATTTATACGAAAGAAATTTTATTGTATATACAAGCTGCCTATACACAACGGTCCCATGAAATAGGAAGGTCATTTGTAAAATTATTACTCAGCCATCTCGCCTCAGCTAATGTTTATGAGATACGGTCGAATTTCCTTATACCAAAAATCAATCGGAAGCATGAATTTTGAACTCTCTGATTGCGTGAGACAGAATTAACACTTATACATGGACCATATAGTTCAGAACTGAACGAAAAATGTGACAATACAAATGAGTTACACAGGTTACCTTTAGTGTCAATTATTATATAATGTTATACCTGTTTAATGCTTTTTTAGCAATTCCCTTGGCCAATGTAATAGATATGTTGTTCTTATTGGCAGTTATTCATGTAATAGGTAAGAAGAAATGCAAAGTATGACACTTGAGTTACTGTAAGCAACTTATTTTACGTCTGTCTTCTGATCATGACCTTCCCAGTAGTTTAAAAGTATCCCTTTTACAACGTCGCGTTTAATTTTGGTACGATTTCGACAGCTAAGCTGTCATCATCAGCAGTAAAATATAATAGCATGGAGTACCCATATCTAATTTGATAAATTCGTTTAAAATATTTATCTATTTTAGGATATGTTGAAGCTTTACACTGGATTCAAACAGAACAGCAAATACCAAACGAAATCCCTCTCAAATTTTTCATTATTCCGTTGGTATCGTTTCGATAAACATTTCAACGCTTGAATACACGTCAAATAGTGCATCCAGTGTCGTTTATTTCATTTATCAATAGCGCGCGTGAGAAGGTCTTAAACGTTTCATTTATATTCGAGATGAAATCGACAATTCAGGAGAGTTTGTGTTCTACATTCACCCTCGCCTTATCCGAGACGAAACGTATTCGGCCGCAAGTGTCAAAGCAAATCCGATTTGCGCCTCCGTAAGCGGAACGATGTGTTCTTCCTTTTGTTCAGATTACACACAGACACACCTCAATTCAAGACACTTGCGTACATTTCCACGCGGGGTTTACGAGCCGCGTTTAAATCCGTTGATATTCTGTTTCTATAGAAAATACGTATGGAAATTCGCGCAAAGTTTAACGTCAAATTCGATCCGCCATAGGACGGGTATTTTTAGTGGATATTTAGATGGCAAGCAGAGGAGATTGAGATAAATATTTGCTATAAAAACTATCGTAAAATGCTGATTTTGTATGTGTTTCTCAATAGATTAAATTTTTTATTTTTCTTTATTTAAATTTTATTTGAAAATATTTTGAATATTAAATCTAAATTCAATCTCTGAATATCAGGTGTACCGGAACATCATTACCGGTTTTTTTAACACATGTCGCTAGGCTTAAGTACGCAATGTTATGATTTGACACATATGTATGTCATTCCATTCTACTGACATCAAGCTTCAAAGCCATACCTGTTACATTTTGCGAAAGTAACACCGTCATAGATTTATATCTCTTTGAAAATGTCAAGTTTCGTGCCTGAAAATGTGCATTTGCAGCACGCATTACTCTTCTTATTTCACTAAAAGAAAAAAGCCGCTGAAAGTCATCGTTTGTTGGTAGAAACTTACGGTGAGCATGCTCCAACCATAAAAACATGTGAGGTGTGGTTTCGACAATCCAAAAGTGGTGATTTCGATGTGCAAGACAAAGAACGTTTTGGTAGACCGAAAAAGTTTAAAGATGTGAAACTGAATGAAGACCCAACCCAAACTTAAAAACAAGTAGCAGAAGCGTCAAATATGGCCCAAGAAACGACTAGCGACCGATTACAAGCAATGGGAAAAATCCAAAAGATTGGGAAAATGGGTGCCACATCAACTGAATGACAGGCAAATGGAAAATCGAAAAATCGTCTGTGAAATGCTGCTTCAAAGATATGATCGGAAGTGATTTCTGCATCGAATAGTGACGGGTGATGAAAAATGGATTTATTCCGAAAACTAAGCGCAAAAAATCATGGTCATCACCTGGTGAAGCCGGTCCATCGACTCCAAAGCCAAATCGTTTTGATCGCAAGACAATGCTTGGTGGGACCAGAATGGTGTGGTGTATTACGAACTATTCGAACCTGCTCAAGTACTTAATGCTAATCGCTACCGACAACAAATTATCAATTTGAACCAAGCATTGATAGAAAAACGTCCAGAATGAACCCCAAGACACGGTAAAGTGATTTTGCAGCTGGATAACGGGCCATCTCATACAGCAAAACCGGTCAAGGAAACGTTAAAAGTACTTGTATGAGACATAATATCGCACTCTGTACTCTCCAGACCTTGCCCCTTCCGACTTTTTCGCATCAATGGGGCAGGCGCTAGCAGAGCAACACTTCGCCAATTTCGAGGAAGTTACAAAATGGCTCGATGAATGGTTTTGCTTAAGGAACAAACAATTTTTTTGGGATGGCATCCATAAATTGTCTGAAAGATAGGCAAGATGTGTAGAATCAAATGGAGGATAATACCTTGAATAAATAAATTTTTACATTTTCTTGAAAGTTATGTAGTTTTTGTAAGAAAAAAACGGTACACCTAGTATTTAGTGAAAGCGGAAACGCATACTAATCATTTTGGCTCACCATCAACCACCAACCAAGCACACTGGAGGTGTGTGTTTGGTTTTTAGCGGAAAAATGTGCTCGGAGTTATTCTGTGCGAGTGGACTGATTACCTGCAGATGATAACAACTTAAGTTGTCGAAATACGTATGCAGAATACGAACATTGATGTGGTATGAGGTTTTATTAACCGTTTTTTTCATTAATTCAATTAATCGTAGTGTCCATTAAAATTTACGTTTATAATTCCACGTAATCTTTTTCGAAATATAACCTCATTCTTATAACTCACAGAACATTGTCGAGTGGAAAAATAAATGCAGACTCAATTACATTACAAAACTGCCGATAATACGGTGACAGGAGTAAATTCGGACGCCATTTAATTTACAGCAGATAATTGCTTGGTAATTGAAATCTCCAGTACATACTTTCGGCAAGATCGAGTTGATGCCATTCGAACGTGTTAGCATTAACACGTTATTTACATGGAAATTGGGAATGAACGGACAAATTATAAACTGATTATTCGTCAAATGATGGACTTCTATCCAGGTTCATTACCAAATTCAATCAGCGAGTTAGTGAGGGGGGAATATAATTCGAAACCCGACAAAAAAAATAACTGTTGGAATGGATTCGAGTTTTTGTTCGGTTGTGAAAGCTTGGGTACCTTTAAAATGAACATAAAACACTATTTTTTTTATAGAAAAGCAACGAAATGTTGATTTGTAATATGTTCGTTATATAATTATAAGAATGGTAGTTTATTATGTAATAAAAAGTATATTTTGCGTCTAAAATATATCGATGCGAGGCTCGGAAAGAATAGATACGGTAATATATTATTTTTCAATAAATTAAAGTTAGTATTCATTAACAAATGACAGCGTGCTATTTCCTAAACTAGCAATAATTATTTCTATGCGAATATTGTTTAAATTTTAAAGAACTAGACTTACACTACCGGTCATATTTATTTGCCCACCCTTAGTTTTAGCCAAAATTATTAAACTATCAAATGTGTACTGAAAATTTATTTGTTGTACCAATACAATAGTGTAAAATAAACATAAAATAGTTACATTTTTCTTATATAAAAACTTTATCATTAATTATTATTAAATTTTGCTCTCATCAATGTGCCCACCTTTATTTTTGATCATTGCGGCACATAACCGCGGCATCCTTTCAATTAATTTTTGCAGTGTATCTTCTGTAATTATTGTATATGTAGTATTGGGAGTTACACGTAGAGACAAAATACGAAATGAAATGATTAGGGCAGAGCTGAAAATTGAACCCTTGGAAAAAACTATAGCCAGGAACCAATTAAGGTGGTTTGGACACCTAATACGTATGCCAGACGGACAACAAGTGAAGGCGGTGTGGCAAGCAAAACCTTTCCGGAAAAGAAGTAGAGGAAGACCTAGAAGATCGTGGGATAGCGCAGTTACGGATACCCTGGCAGAACGCGGGCTAAATTGACAAGCTGCACAAAGGACAGCGAGGAACAAACGAGAATGGTCTAAATTTGTATATAATTTGTAGGATTAGTAGTTAGTGGTTATTTTACGCCTTAACACCTTACGGTAATACTAGGGCTTTGATATTATATATATATATATATATATATATATATATATATATATATATATATATATAATCAAAGCCCTAGTATTATATATATACTCGTATATATATATATATATATATATATATATATATATATATATAATCAAAGCCCTAGTATTATATATATATATATATATATATATATATATAATCAAAGCCCTAGTATTATATATATATATATATATATATATATCTTCTGTAATTTGTGCCCAGGCTTCTTGAAGTTGTTCCCACAGTACAGTGGTGGATGATAGAGCACTTTCTCAAACCTTCCGGTCCAATTCTTCCCAAAGAAGCTCTATTAGGTTCAGATCAGGACTTTGAGCTGGCCATACCATTATAGAAATTTGCCCTTGCTCTTCTAGTTGACGCAAGTAATCGCCACACAATCTAGAAGTGTGTTTCGGATCGTTGTCCTGTTGAAATACAAAGTTTTCGCCAAGAATCCTTAGTCCTGAAGGAACAGCGTTATTTTCTAAAATGTCCTTGTAGCCTTCTTTTCTTAGGATTCCCTCAATTTTGACGAGATCGCCTACAGATCTTCCACCAAAACACCCCCAAATCATTACTGAACCTCCTCCATGTTTTACAGTTAAAAGTAATTATAATTTATTAATTTTTGGACAGTCAGTGATAGACCTTCCGCAAAGTACAACGAACAACTAGTTAATCTGTAATCTGTAGTCTGTCGTTGTTGTGATTCGACTGACTCGCGCCCCACCAAATTACATTCTGATCGGCATTCGGTATCTAGACCCGAATATAATATGATACGGTGTTTGTAGCATTTTAATATGAAAGCACGGTATATATATATAAACTTATATATGGTACTCATTGTAAAATTGTTTCACTTTGGAAACTTTTGCAAGGCCAAAAGTATTCTACTAGTTTAGAACTACTGTTTCCAGAACTTCAAAACTTATTTTTAAAAAAATTGCAGGTTTCTAAACATTTTCAAAATTAGTATTTTTCTAAAGTTACTTCTGTGCTTCCAGATCGATTTTCTGGTAAAATAATATGAATTTCAAATTAATCTATTAAAATCTAATGATAGTAATTACAGATTTAAACTTCTACAGTAGTTATTCTATCTTAACAAATCAACTAAATATAATCGCATTCATTTTGAAAGCAAACCCTACGAAGTTCGCTTAAAATATTTCTCTTCCTCCTGTTTTTTTTTTTCTTTTTGGAAAATGAATATAACGAGTCCTATGTCAAGCCGGTAGAGTTCATAAGATAATACGATTTGTATATTTAGGACGGAATAAGCGTACACTGCATCATCTACGCTAATTAAATTACTCTCTCCAAATCTTTCAGCATTAATCTGATTGCCGGATGTAAATCCTCCAGGTCGCCGATCCTAGGTTTCACTTCCAGTGGGATTTTCTAAAATCTACAGAACGGACATTTCGCTGACATTCAATGCAAACAAATTTTCCCTTACAACTCCTCTTTCACTGGTTATCTTGTCGGCGACGATGTTTAATTTGAAATGACGTTTTTGGTTAATTCTCTAGAGGTTATTAAAATTTTAATTTCTAATAAAAATTCAATTCGTGTCTTTGAATATGCAAAACGGCATGTCCGAAGTGTCTCTGTCGGTTTGGTTGTTATACTAGAGTTAAAGTTGGAGAAAAGGAAAAAAAAAACGTCTTTTAAATGTTTTTTTTTCTCGTTTGTTTTAAAAATAAATTAATATTAGCATTCTTCAATGAAAGGTTTCTGAGTATTTCAATAGCAAATTTTGTTTTTTTATGTACAGTACGCGACAATTGAATTAGCCCATCCTACAATTTTGCAATTTTATCCAAACACGTGAAATTGAAAATCTATGCTTCCATATTACACTTGCTGGTATGGATTCGAACATATACAACCCCAAGATATACAGTACTGTGCAAAAGAAAGAAGGACCTAACAATATTTTCCAAAACTTATTTACTAAAAAGTTTTTACTAATAATTATTGAATTAATTTAATTTATAATACTTAATACATCTTTCCAAGAACGAGTCACTTATTGGTAGAAATATAATCCCAGGAAATTTCCAAGTTTATATCATAATACTTCCGCGTATGGGTGAGATTGACCGTTTGATAAGACGATTAAAGTAATAAATTTTATTGCACCACAATGCTTCGCAATCAAATTTCAAGGGAGAGGTATTTATCTATAAGATTTTGTTTTAAATTCAGTGGTAGAAATGATACAGAGCAGTTCCACAATAGAATTTATTTAGATTCTTAAAAAACGCGCCTGCGAGTGAAATTTTCATTTTAAGAAAAAATTGTGAGCTATAAATTGTTACAGTAGATAGAAAATGCCTAGAATTGCATTACTAGACAGAAATGAAGTTATTGTTTTATACAAGGAGGGTTATAGTGAAATGTTGCCGGTATGCCGTGCAACAAACAATAAAAAGAATAACAGAAACCGGCAGTGTAAGTGATAGATTAAAGAGTGAAAGTAGAAAAAAGCTCAGTAAAGCTGATGCACAGTTTTTAAAAGTTAGTTCCTTAAGAAATCGTAAGAACATTAGCGTAGAACTAGCTCAAGATCTTGCGCGATCATCTGTACTTCAGTACAAGCTTCAACAGTAAGGCGATACTTGCTCAGATTAGGCTTGAGAGGACAACGAGAGAGGGAAACGATTAAAATTTGCCAGAGACTACGAGACTTGGGGATATAATGAGTGGCGACAAGTAGTATGGACTGACGAATCTAAATATGTTGTTCTTACATAAAAAAATATGAAACTATTGGGTTGGCAACTAAGTACTTTCGGTTTTTACTGATAGAGAGCGTTGCTTTATTTTTTGTATAACGTATGTTAGTGCTGTACTTTACCGTTTGTCGCGTGATACTAGTCACATTGGCGTAACTTCAGAAGCAAGTAATGCGTGATTTTTATTAAAGCTATTAGTTGTGGGTTAATTTTAAATGGAGTGCAGAAACGAACATTTTCGACATATTTTACTATTTTATTTCTGTAAAGGAAAGAAAGCTGCTGCGGCTTACAAAAAAAATATGTGAAGTTTATGGTGCTAATTGCTTAACAGAGCGCACGTGTCAGAATTGGTATAAAAAATTCCGTTCTGGAGATTTTTCCCTCAAAGATGAGCAACGTTCTGGTCGGCCTACTGAAGTTGATGATGACCAAATCAGAGTCATAATTGAAGAGGATCGTCATATAACTGTTCGAGAGGTTGCGCAGAGGCTACATGTATCGCACATAATAATTGAAAAACATTTAAAATGTCTTGGGCTAGTTAAGAAGCTTGATATTTGGGTACCTCGCGAATTGAAAGAAATTCATTTAACACAAAGAATCAACTTTTGCGATATGCACCTTAGACGAAATGAAACCGACCCTTTCTTAAAAAGCATGATCACTGGTGATGAAAAATGGGTCCTGTGCAGTAACATAGTTCGAAAACGATCTTGGAGCAAATACGATAAACCAGCTCAAACCACATCGAAAGCTGAATGGCATCCAAAAAAGATCGTGCTCTCAGTTTGGTGGGTTTACAAAGGTGTTGTGTTTTTTGAGCTGCTTCCAAGGAACCAAACGATCAATTCTGATGTTTACAGTCAACAATTAATAAAACTGGATGAAGCAATCAAAGAAAAACGGCCAGAATTGTCAAATCGGAAAGGTGTAGTTTTCCACCAAGATAATGCAAGGCCTCACACATCTTTGGCAACTCGTGGGAAACTATTGGAGCTTGGCTGGGAAGTGATGCCACATCCCCCATACAGCCCTGATCTAGCACCATCTGATTACCATTTATTTCGAAGTTTGCAGAATTTTTTGAATGGTAAAACTTTCACAAATGACGATGACCTCCACTCGCACCTGGTTCACTTTTTTGCTGATAAGGATCAGAAATTTTATGAGCGCGGAATCATGCAGCTGCACGAAAGATAACAAAAGGTCATTGAGCAAAATGGAAAATATATAATTGATTAAAAACTATTCTTTGTTTAAAAAAAAAAGTGTTTTATTTTATACTACAAAACCGAAAGTACTTAATTGTCAACCCAATAAAATGTACTAGTTAATATAAATGTACGGTGTTTTCATTTTCAATTTATTGAATCTTTGTGGGGTTCACAAGCGATTGTGTCCCTAGAGAGAAACCGCCACTGGTTTTCACAAATATTTTCAGCTCTGAGACATTTCAAAATTACTGAATATTTCTCTATAATAAATCGTATTGCTATTCTTCGAGTTTCTGTATAGTTACTACGAGGCGTTTCCAAATATTACAAGTTGATATAAGTCTGGAATAATATACAGTTGACTGTTGGCTGTCTGCTGCTTAGAATATTTCAAAGCGAAACGCTCATTCAAAAATCTTTATTCCGTTATGCATAAAAGGTAAACAAATGGTAATACGATTCTTTTTCGACTGTTAATTGGTTTAATACGTAATGTGCACGTTGTTTTCTCACACCGTGTTACAATTTATTCAAGAATTCCATTATAACATTCTTTATAATTAGGCAAAAGTGTGAGAATAGCCTTAATGTGACTTTAGCAGCGAGAAAACAAACGAATAGCCGTTAAACGCTGTTCTGCAAATGAAGACCTTCAAATGTATTTAATTCAATTTATGATGCAAAATAACGTTACAAATGTTTAATCACATTAATACCCATACTATTTGTTGTACCTGTGAAATTGTCCCAGTTACAGTAAAAGTAGGTCGTATAATAGATATGATAGTACAGTTGGTATTCCACAACGTACATAATGTATATATTCCTGGCTTATCTTCCAAACAAAAGGTATATGTACATGTTTCTCATTCTGCATTAAATGTATTCTGCTGAGTAGGAATCTATTGTTGCCGAGGTAATGCAAGTTAAACAAAATAAACTAGAATTTGTTTTTTACATGTTAATCCCAAAAACGATTTTGGTGTTAAAATTAACTCTTTTGACTTAATCCTGAGAGATTAAAACACTGGAAAAACCTAGTATAATATGAGAGATGACATTCTCGAAGGTCTTAAGATCAATTCTAATGTAAAAATCGTAACTATTTTTGGATAATTACTTGAAAAGACGATGTCAAAATGTGAACTTTTGGATGTGTAAATAGATTATCCTCCAGACTAGAATGATTTTACTACAAAGTAGTAGTGAGTTCGTATTCTGCAAGTTCAGAGCTACGGTTTTACGAATTACGAAGTCCAATTCGACAATTTTTATTTTGACGAAAATCTCAACTTTCACAAAAATTGCAATTTTTGAAAAGTTAGTGTATATTAACAAGCACTTGTATGATGACATTTTGGAGGGTCCTAGAAACGATTTTGAGGCCCAAACTTATCTAGCTCTTTTGGTTTAATCCAGAGAGAATAAAAAAACTTGAAAAGACGATGTGAAAATGTGAACTTTTCACTGACAATGGATTATCTCCAAGATTTGAATGATTTTGCTATAAAAAGTAGTGGGTTTGTATTCTGTTAGTTCAGAGCTACGGTTTTACGAATTACGAAGTCCAAATTCGAAAATTTTTATTTTGACGAAAATCTCAATTTTTTCAAAGGGGTATACTCACAAAAATTGCAATTTTTGAAAAGTTAGTGTATATTAACAAGCAGTTGTATGATGACATTTTGGAGGGTCCTAGAAACCATTTTGATGCCCAAACTTATCCAGCTCTTTTGGTTTAATCCAGAGAGAATAAAAAAACTTGAAAAGACGATGTCAAAATGTGAACTTTTGAATGTTTAAATGGATTATTCCCAAGATTTGAATGATTTTGCTATAAAAAGTAGCGGGTTTGTATTCTGTTAGTTCAGAGCTACGGTTTTACGAATTACGAAGTCCAAATTCGAAAATTTTTATTTTGACGAAAATCTCAATTTTTTCAAAGGGGTATACTCACAAAAATTGCTATTTTTGAAAAGTTAGCGTATATTAACAAGCACTTGTATGATGACATTTTGGAGGGTCCTAGAAACGATTTTGATGCCCAAACTTATCTAGCTCTTTTGGCTTAATCCAGAGAGAATAAAAAAACTTGAAAAGACGATGTCAAAATGTGAGCTTTTGAATGTTTAAATGGATTATTCCCAAGATTTGAATGATTTTGGTATAAAAAGTAGTGGGTTTGTATTCTGTTAGTTCAGAGCTACTGCTTTACGAATTACGAAGTCTAAATTCGAAAATTTTTATTTTGACGAAAATCTCAATTTTTTCAAAGGGGTACACTCACAGAAATTGCTATTTTTGAAAAGTTAACGTATACTAACAAGTACTTGTATGATGACATTTTGAAGGGTCCTAGAAACTATTTTGATGCCCAAACTTAACTAGCTCTTTTGGTTTAATCCAGAGAGAATAAAAAAACTTGAAAAGACAATGTGAAAATGTGAACTTTTCACTGACAATAGATTATCTCCAAGATTTGACTGACTTTGCTATAAAAAGTAGTGGGTTCGTATTCTGCAAGTTCAGAGCTACTGTTTTACGAATTACGAAGTCTAAATTCGAGAATTTTTATTTTGACGAAAATCTCAGTTTTTCCAAAGGGGTATACTCACAAAAATTGCTATTTTTGAAAAGTTAGCGTACATTAACAAGTACTTGTATGAAGACATTTTGGAGGGTCCTAGAAACGATTTTGATGCCCAAACTTATCTAACTCTTTTGGTTTAATCTAGAGAGAATATAAAACTTAAAAGACGATGTAAAAATTTTAACTTTTCAATGTGTTAGTGGATTGTATCTAAAGTTTGAAATATGTTCAATAATAATACCCAAGAGCGTTAAAGTATATTCGGATATTATTTTTCCCGAATTGCTTACGAAACTGATGTTTGGAAACGTCCAGAGGGCGATAGTGCGAGGTGTCTTTCTTCGAAGCAACACCAGTTGAGTTTGCAAAGAGAGAAAAATATTGGAATATGTGAGCAGCGGTCGAGGGGTATTTGTATTGTTCATGTCTCGATTTACATAAATTCGAAGCTGTATCAACTTAAAAATATAAACAAATAAACAAATAACACATTTAAAATTATTTAATTTAATAATTATAACTGGAAAAAAAACTTTTTAACACGTTCAATTAAAGATTTAAATAAACACGTATTCAGGCTGATAATTTCCAATTAACGGTTCAAAATTTACTTTGGCACTTACTTTCTCCCGCCAGTTGCTCTTATATTTATTAACATTGCTAATTGCGTAAATTACAATGCAAATCCATGATATACATTTAATGAAAGTGTAAATTTCATTGTGTATTTTAAAAGTTAAAACATAAGTGATAATGTACATTTTAATGGGGACTGTGGTTAATTGAATTAATCAGAAAAAGGTAAATAAAACCCCTTTCCACAATAATATTCGTATTCTGTACAGGTACTTCGATAATTATGTTTTTGTATCAGCAGGTAATCATAGTCTCGCATCTGGAATCGCGGTAAAATTGAAACAGATACAAGTTCGTACCAGACATTAACCGTCGAAAGTCAAATACACGTTGTAAGTGTGTGTTTGGTTTTTGGTATGTGTTTGGCTTCTGATTATGTATTGATATTTGAAAGCAAAAAATTGTTCGTCATGTTGCTCCATCTTTACCTTTCCAACGACGGATAGAAGAGTATAAAGTATTGCATTGGTGAAAAAAATCGAAAGAGATTTCCACGGATTTAGACGTTTTGGAGGGGTCGTAAAACACAATTTTGATTTTCCACTCGTTCGTCTGTTCAAGCGTTTGTGTTTAGCAAAATTGTTCAATGGATCGAAATCAAATTTTAAATATGGTGGATATGAAATAAATCTGGCCAACTTTGTTATTCTTCGCCTGCTTTTTATAAAACAGTTCTTTCTGGTTACTAAAAAAATGTAAAATTTTAAAGACAAACCATGCTTCAGTTATAACCTAACTGAAGCATGGTTTGTGTCTTTAAAATTTTACATTTTTTTAGTAACCAGAAAGAACTGTTTTATACAAACCATGCTTCAGTTAGGTTATAGATTTAGTTGTCAGGTCGGTGTGGCTTGGCTTTGGAACACCATGATGGTGTTGGTTCACGAAGATGTACACTTAACAATTTTTTTTTCAACTTGAATTTAAAATCAACATCGACCAGCATCAAACCAAACGTTTGCCATTATCCTAAATTACTAAGCGATGCTTAATTTTCAAGTCCCTTTTGTGTAATTTTCTTCCACAGCTTTGTAGAAAAATATCCTTTGCGAAGGACTTCGAGCATCTTGTGTTTGAAGGTGTGGGTACTTCGAAAGTCGATTATCTTTAATTGTGGCAGTAAGTCAAGTGTGGATGCTCGTCAGTCGATTGCCTTTAATTGTGGTAGTACGTCGTCTAGTTGTGCCATTAAAGCCTTGATATATCCTGCTAATACAACATGTCTCAATCGTCCTCTAGCTCCAACCAGTTTTTTTTATTAATTCATGATTGGGACAAATTCAACTCTAAAGTAGAAGATACTAGCTAAACTAATGCATGTAACAGTTGTTTATTTAATACCATTTTACGACTGCTTTGTTTGGACTTCGGCGATATAAAATACGAATCATTCAATTAAAAATACTGTGGACTTTTACATTTTATAAAAAAAATTGATGAAAGTGTATTTACTAGTGGGGTGTAAAACTGCAAAATACGAACGTAAATCGTTCAAATGCAAATCTCGACATGTATTGGGTTAGCAACTAAGTACTTTCGGTTTTGTAGTATAAAATAAAGTACTTAGTTGCCAGCCCAATAGATATCAATTTTTGGGCTACAACGGAACATCCTTTCCGCGGTGGTTTGGCAACTTACTATTATGTCATGGATATAAAGTTTTACACTGAAACCATCGAATTATTCCTTGAAATAGAAGAAACTATTGCTTTACACCATTGTTTAAATTTCACAAGCTGCTTTTTATAACTGATACTGCATTTAATGAGATGTAAACATTTGGCGAAGACTAAATTGATCCGAACTTAGCAGATAATAAGGTGACAAAGTGAATGTGATGGAGCTTTTATTTTTATTAATGAACCGTACAACGTATGTCACTCTACAAAACAATCTACGCTAACTTCAATTCAAAAACCTGATCCATAACACGAGATAAAACGAAGTAACGATTTTCTAAAACATCGCCCATATGTAGTCACTTGTTTTTATGCCCTTTATCTACTCCAGTCAGGCTCCAAAGTGGTTGTTAATTATCACAGTCCATTAGAAAGATGTTTAGAAAAACATCCGCAACTCCGTACAATTTATCTGGGGTAGTGTGGTCTACGAAATAAAGGGAAAATTTATGCCCGAGCTCCGAGGCGATACATCACCGCATCTCGGGGTCGTATTTCTTTTCGGCATGCATTCAATTTTCACTGACGGATAGTCCGGCGTCTACTGCAAACGTATGTATAACAACCAACCCATCCTTCAATCCAATGCGATAACAGTAACCTTTATTGTGTATGCTGCATTGATTTCGTAATCGAAAAAAAACTGTATACGAAATGTAAGGAGAGTTGGAAGATAATATTCGTTTAATATTTTACCCTCTTTCTCGCATTTTATCTAGGGATTGTAATAATTTTTTTGCCGGATATACAGCAATACTTCTTTCCATTAAGAAGTAGCTATATCAGTACTATAATACGCGTAATTTTTTGAAAAAAATCTCTATTTTTTGTATAAATTGTCATTTCAATTTCATTTAAATAAAGATGCTGTTTAAATTGTATTTTCCAAATGTGAATGTGGATACCAATTCTCAGAACGAAGGTCCAAGGTTAATTAATTGTGATTTACATAATCTTGTAACAAGTACTTGTACGATGATATTTTGAAGGGTCCTACAAACAATTTTTTTGTCCAAACTTTTCTAGCTCTTTTGGTTTAATCCAAAGAGAATAAAACACTTGAAGAGACGATGTCGAAATGTAAACTTTCGAATGTTTACATGGATAATCTCCAAGATATGAATGATTTTGCTATAAAAAGTAGTGAGTCTGTATTCTGCTAGTTCAGAGCTACTGTTTTACGAACTACGAAGTCTAAATTCAAAGATTTCTGTTTTGACAAAAATCTCAATTTTTGCAAAGGGGTATACTCACAAAAATTGCCATTATTGAAAAGTTAGAGTATATTAACAAGTACTTTTATGACGACGTTTTCTAGGGTCCCAAAAACGATTTTGATGCCCAAACTTATCTAGCTCTTTTGGGTTAACCCAGAGAGAATAAAAAACTTGAAATGACGACGTGGAAATGTGAACTTTTCACTGTGACAATGAATTATCCACAAGATTTGAATGAACTTACTATAAAAGGCAGTTATTTTGTATTCTGCTAGTTCAGAGCTGGTGTTTTACGAACTATGAAACCTAAATTCAAAAATTTCTGTTTTGACAAAAATCTCAATTTTTGCAAAGGGGTATACTCACAAAAATTGCTATTTTTGAAAAGTTAGTGTATATTAACAAGTACTTGTATGATGACATTTTCGAGGGCCCTAGAAATGATTTTGATGCCCAAACTTAGGTAGCTCTTTTGGTTTAATCCAGAGAATAAAAAACTTGAAAAGACGATCTGAAAATGTGAACTTTTCACTGTGACAATGGATTATCTCCAAGATATGAATGATTTTGCTATAAAAAGTAGTGAGTTTGTATTCTGCTACCTCAGAGCTACTTCTTTACGAACTACAAAGTCTAAATCTGAATTTTTCGAAAGGGTATACTCACAAAAATTGGTATATTCGAGGGTCCTAGAAATGATTTTGATGTCCAAACTTAACTTGATTCAATCCAGAGAAAATCAAAAACTCAAAAATACAATGGCAAAATGTAAGCTTACATATTTCTTTAATGTAATGTAATGTTTCCAGAAAGGCTTTAATTATACCAGTAATATAAAGACATTTTAATGACGGCGTGCATTTACATATATGCGTTTTCTTTACATCATAGGTTTTTTCACCATTTCTGGTATAGCCACCTCATTTTGTCGACGGTTGCGATGTTCGTCTTGGCAGTTCGTACGCCTTCGTTTAGACCCTATTATCCAATATTTTACTGTTGTAAACGAAGCAGCAGACTCCCCAGAGTAGAACCTGACTTCACTTTGATATTGATTAGATTGAAGCCTTTCTAATGGAAGTATTGCATCACATAGTGATGACCAATTCACTGAGAGCGTTCATTATTGATAGCTGCCGAACAAAGACCAAACAAAGTAGCATCATCAAATATCGAATATAAGCTTTATCTACCTTAGTCATTCTTTCAAAGAACCGACACCTATAGTACCCTCGTATATTGCAAATAAAATCGCTTTAAGCTTTAATTTCGTAGAAATTATTCTTAATACTCTATTCATAAACACAAAGTCCACGCATTATCAGAGTAATAGGAGTTACATTGGAAAAATAGTATAGATCGTTGTAAATACGTACGCTTTATGCGTATGACAATTATCTTTTGGCAGAGTGTACATAAATCTATATGTGGTTATATAAAACATATTAAACTAAATGTATTAATAGTTAAACATTGAAGAACAAATAATTAGTCATTGTTTAATGTATGATACCGACGCCTGCTGCAACGATGTCTAAACCCTTTAGATGCGCGCCTCGAATAAAAGGATAGACTGCACAAAGAATTTTATACGGAAGGTGGCTTTTCATGTTAACTCTCCTCGGAGCCGACTTTAATAAAAATGTCTTTTATGGAGACATAAAAGGAACTGCACTCGCGCTCTCATATATTAAAACGTATGAGCAGACGTAAAGGCATGGAACATAATCCGTCTAATGTGGAGTAATATTGGACATACTGAAGAAAGTGTAGTAACCCTTTGAATGTGTCACAGTTTCGAAGTTTCACCGCCGACAGTAAGTGGAGATGAAACATTGTGTTCGTCTGGAACGGTCGGATATAATCGATTTTAAATAAAAAGAGGGTAATTTCAGATACGTTGTTCTACGAATGTAGATAATTCGGTAATGTTAGGCTTCGATATACATATATTCTTCAATCATTATTAGAGATAGGTGCTCTTGCCGACAAAGTGTACCCGGTGCGAGTCTGTCTAGCGTCGAGTGAGAAAATTTTACTTATAGTTATGTAGCGCAATTGAATATTAATTCACACGAATCGCTTCTCAAGTGCACCCCTAGTTCAATCCACCATACATAAATGTCTGCCGATGTGAATGAATATAATAAATAAAATAATAGAATTAAAATAGTTGTCGATTATTACACTTTATTGCATAGTATACTTTTATTATATAAATGCATGTTTGAACGAACTACCCACGTACTAAATTTACTTAAATGAAATTAAATAAATTACATTTCCAAGCATACAATTTACAATGTAAAAACTAACTTCCAACGAAGATGAAAACGATGTGCTTTACAGAAACGCCCGCTAGATGCATCTAGACGTACATTTTTTAAATGACCCATTTATTACTTCGAATCAACAGACTATCGCATTTAAATTAGTGATTACGAAGTGATTCATTCAGACGTAACTATCGTAAAAAAAATCCTGTGACTAGTTTATCTTATCTTAGGGCAATTGTAAAATTGTGCTTACGATACTGTACATACATGTGTTTGTATATACATTCCACAAAAACAAGTATGAAGTTTCCAAATAATACTATCTCGTGCTCCTATTTTAATATGATATTTAAAATAAAATAAATATTTAAGAATGCGGCGTGTTGTTACTTTTAATGACATAAAAAAGACGATGTTCCAAAAATATTGTCTTTGTTTTGTGAAATTTAGAAACTGGCAAAAGCAACCGCGAAATTGCCACAGAACTTAAATTAAATCAGTCTACCGTGGGTTACATCATCAAAATAAACCGCGAATGTGGAGGTTTGTTGAGCAGAACTTGAAAGGGCAGAGCAAGGGCAACAACCTCAGCAGAAGATCTTGGAATGGTGGTAAAAAGCAAGAGAAATAGATGAAAAACAGCCCCAGAAATCATAGCAGAAATGAATGTTGTTCGTCTAAAACCCATAAATATTTCCACAGTTAAATGGCGATTAAAAAAAGCCGGTCTTCATGGGCGAATTGCAATGCGGAAGCCGCTTCTACGCAAGCAAAACAAGCAAAAACGTTTAAAGTGAGCACGGGATCGCCAAAATTGGACCATAGAAGACTGGAATAAAGTATTGTGGACCGATGAATCCAAATTCGAGATATTCGGTTCACGAAAACGTGTTTTCGTGAAGAAGTCTGTGGGTAAGCGTGCCCGAGAAGAATGCATAGCCCCTACTGTTAAGCACGGTGGAGGTTCAGTCATGATATGGGGTTGATAAAAAACGAAGGTATACTAAAAAAAGAACAGTATAAGCGCATATTAGAGGAAAACGCAATCCCCTGTGGAATTAAAATTTCGGGTCAGAATTTTATCTTCCAACAAGATAATGACCCGTAACAAACTTCCAAACTATGCCGGAAATATTTGCAGAAATAGGAGAACGAGGGAACCATAAAAGTTATGACGTGGCCTCCCCAGAGTCCCGATTTAAATCCCATCGAGTTTCTGTGGGAAGAACTTGACCGAGAAGTGAGAAAATCGGCCCACATCTGCTGTTAATATGTGGAAGAACCTGCAAGAGGCATGAGGTAAAATAAAACCTGAGACATTACGAAAATTAATCGAAAGAATGCCTCGACTGTGTGCTGCAGTGATTAAAAATAAAGGAGGGCATATAGACGAGTCTAAAATTTAGATAAATATATTATACAATTTATTTTAGATGTAAAAATATAAATTTTTCATATATGTAAATAATAAAAGATATTAGTATTTCGATTTTGATTTTTGTGACAATTTGCGAGTTAAATGCGAGTGACCAAATACTTACGAGCGATAGTGTATATGTATATATATATATATATATATATATATATATATATACACATATACACTATCGCTATATATGTATATATATGTATATATATATATATATATATATATATATATATATATATATATTCGGCGCTGTAATTATTTTCATTAAACGTGCAAAAAACTTTAATTCGAAAGGTTTCTCCAACCGATGAGTATCATTGAGAAACAGGAATATATCCCAAGGACTTTTACTCGAAGTTTGATTCTCGAAAACGGTTTCGTACTTTTCCGCGAGGCTCCAAAAAAAAGACGCCGAAGCAGAAACGTGAGCTCCCTCCTGGAGCAGGAAGAACATTAATTACAGAACGCCACAGAAAGTTATCAAAGATGTATGAAGTGTCACTGAAGTTTATATCTTTATTTCCTGAAGGAATCGTCTCGCCCGGCTATTTCAGTTTAATTGCGGCTCCGAGAACGTGGCTGTGTCATTGATAAAGGTACCAGACATATTTTAATGCCCGTAGGTGATATATACGTTTTTCTATTGTAAGAGTAAAATTTAAGAGTGTGTATTTGACTTGCAGTTTGAGCTCGGGATATGCTTATAGTGGAAACGTGTGTGCTGAGGCGATATCTAAGGACGATCTTAACAATATGACGTTCTATAATTTATTTATGTTGAATCTCGTATGCAGAAGATTTTATTTGGAATTTTTGTCGTTCTGAGCCTCGAATTTTATTTAGAAAATTCGAATGTATTGCAGTTATATAATGTTTGTGTTACAGAATCTGGAAAAGTTCTGCAGGAATAGAAAATTAGTATAAATATAGTGCTATCCATGAAAGAAAAATTCAGAAAAATATGACGTACACGTAATTGTCCTGGTAACTATACAAAAACCCAATGAAAAGAATATTGAACAACGTGGATTCCATCTAAATCGATCTAGACTCCCTGATCAGAATATTAGCGTCACCTTATTAATTTTTTGATTTTCTTTATTTCAATTAATATAATTCAAAAACAAGCGAATGCACCCAAAGGCTATAGGCATATGGCTATCTAATTTTTATTTAGTATATTATATATGTAATTATATCTAAGATCAAATTAGGGTTTCCGGTAATGGATCTGCTCCTGCCATCGATTTTTTCATTAATCGTCTTCTTTACAATGGGCAGGTCTTTTTAAGGATATTGTAAAAGATTGTACGTGGATTATCTTTTCGGCTTTGCATATAAAACTGGAATAAAACAGTAGATAGCTTTTAAAGACTTCATTGTTTTTCAAAGTATTCTCAACCAAGATTAGTGCACTTTTTCATGCGCTCGAACCAACTCTGATAGCAGTTGTTCCACTCGTTTGCTGGTACAGTCAAAATTTCACTTTTGAAGGCATCGACTGCTCCTTTTGACAACTGGAACATTTAATCACGCAGTTCGTTCTTGATTTTTAGGAAAGGGATAGAAATCGTTGGAACTTAGGTCCAGATTGTATGGAGGATGGTCCAATAATTCGACGTTTTGTTGCGTTAAAAATTCAATTGCCTTGTCTGAGAACGGATGAATTTTGTCGACTTTTCTTCGCGTTGGAACACCCAAATAGACGGCGTTTATTTTCTGGCTCGTATGAGTAAATCCAAGATTCATCACTACTGACAATGTTGTACACGTTTTTAAAGTTTCCGACGTTGAAGCGATCTAGAGTTTTTCGATATCAATTCACCCTAGCAGGTTTCTGTTCTTCGGTCAACAGATACGGTATCAAACACACAATTCTATATGCAAAATTTTTTGAATTGAGATCTTTGAAATCCCCAATAACGTTTCAATCTGGCGATATGTCACATGTCGATCTTCGTCGATTATCTTGCACATAGCATCGACGTTTTCGTAAGTGACAGCCGTTTTCGATGAACCTGACTAATCCGTCCACGTTTTAATTCTCCATACCAACGAGAAATTGTCGACTGATGCGGTGCTTCATTGCCGAAAACAGAAACCAACTCGGCGAGGCATTCGAACGTATTCCGCGAAAATGTTCTCAGTTTATTTCCATTTTTCAACTAATTTGTCAACTTCGACTGTTCGTTGTAGCTACAACACTATACGTATCGCACTGAAACTTTGGATTTAGGTTAACTAAGGTTAATTTTTAGTACTGACATTTGATTAGTGGCGTCATCTATGTCCCACTATGCGAAACTTAAAAGACATCCCACGTATATTATATAGCATGAAATTTAGACGTGTTTAGAAGTGTTTTATTTACTCCTTAATTAAAGGAAAATGTCGAATCGAAAGTGTTTCTTATCTACTCTTCTGAAGAAAGAATTTATCAATGACAGCGGTACAAATATTTTTTACAAATTAATGTAATATTATAGTAAAAGGTTTTCCAATAAAGACTTGACAACTTTTTTTCAAAATAAAATGCAGACCATTTGAGATATTTCAAAAACTTTATTATCGGGTTGAAGTACAATCAAAACATTTATGAATGGAACTCGATTTCGTTCATATGGCCACCGCGGGCACATTTGCAGCGGTCGATTCGTTGGACCCAATTTTGGATGACGTAGCCCCAAAGAAAAAAGTCTAGAGGCGTTAAATCGCACGAACGAGGCGGCCAATCGACTGGTCCATTTCTTGAGATAACACGCTTATCAAACTTACTCTTCAATAAATCGATTGTAACGTGTGCTGTGTGGCTTGTGGCACCGTCTTGCTGAAACCACATGTTGTCCAAGTCCATATCTTCCAATTCGAGCCAAAAACAATCGGTAATCATGGTGCGATAACGATTACCATTCACAGTAACGTGACGATCATTATCGTCGACGAAAAAATATGGCCCTATGACGCCGCCGGCATGCAAACCGCACCAAACAGTTATTTTTTGTGGATGAAGTGGTGTTTCATGAAGCACGTGTGGATTTTCACCCGACCAATAACGCATATTTTACTTATTGACGAACCCATTGAGCCAAAAATGAACTTCGTCATTGAAAATGATTTTGCGATGAAATTGATCATTGTGGCGCATCTTTTCCAGAGCCCAATCGGAGAATGTACGTCACTTCAAATGGTCCATCGGCTTCAATTCTTGAGTCAACTTGATCTTGTATGGGTGTAAACCAAGATCCTTACGCAAAATTCGCCATAAAGTGGTCTGGGCGATGCCTAACTCTTGAGAACGCCGTGGAATTGACTGATTTGGATCATTTGCTACGGACGTTTCAACGGCAGCGATATTTTCGACACTTCGACCAACCCGTTGTCTCACTGGCACGGCAACATCACACAACGAATATGTAGACTCAAATTTTTGCACTAAACTTGTTACTGCCTGTCTACTAGGGCGAGAATTACGACCGAAAATCGGAGTTAACGCTCTTAAAGTAGCGGTCACCGACTCCGAATTTCTGTAGTAAATTTTTATAATTTGCAGACGTTGTTCGTTCGTGTACTCTACCATGACGAAAATGTTAAGTTTACTGAATAAATTGACAGTGACAGTTCGATGATTAGTGAAAGGGTGCGTTCACAAATTGAATTAAAAGTTGTAAAGTCCCTATTGGAAAACCCTTTAACATATAACTAAAAATGCAGATCAATAAGCACAATGCTTCTATTAAATACTCCTCAGTATAGTGACGACGAACCGTATATAGTTAAAATAACATTAACAATCTTTTATCTAAGCTGAAAAATCTCTAGGTGTATATTTAAAGATATCAATCAGAAGTGGGTTCTCTTCGTTTCGGTAACCTTTCACGCACACGTTACACCTTTCCATATCAATGACTTTCGTTGAAACTTCATTATTCATATGGACCTGTCACACCTATTTCAACTACGAAATGTAGATGTATAGGAAGGAAACAAGTCCGGACTGGAAATAAACCGTTTACTTTTCGAGGCGAGCCCCGGCACGTACGTGGTATATGTATGTGCAGGATTCCAGTTTCGCCTCAAATGGCTAAAAGTTCTGATGGGTCTCCTAGAAAACGATAACTTATGGCCGATTACCGTTTGTATCATATTGTAAATGGCGTTTTATTAAATTGAAAAGTTTTTTTTGTGCGCGCAAAACGATTGTATTTTAACAGCACGGAGAGCGTCTGTGTTCACGTAAGAGGCGCATTCACGTTCCATTTTTATGGTGATATCTCCGGACATAAATTCATTTCTAATGGCACCCGCTGATGCCGCAATGACATGCCGGAATACAAGCGAAGATAAAAGTTATACAAAAATAATGAGGTTTATTTGTGAGGGAAATGCGTGAAGCGCCAGTTAAATTCGTGTTTTAACATAAGCTGGAAATAAAACATTTTTTTATGACGATTCTGTATCTCGACGACGCAATACTCACACGCTTACTTAAACGTGTAATAAATACATTACTCTTCAGATAACGTAACGAAACATTTTATAATATCAAGTCTAATAATATTTAATGTCGTTTTTATACAACACAAATAAAGCTATTTGGTGATAACCTAAGCAACATAATCTGAAAACCTACACAAACCTAAAAACGTAATATAATATGTATAATTGAATGAAAATGTTTTGGCAATGAAAAATTGACAGATAAAAAGGCAGATTAAAAAACGCTGCATATTTATAAGTTTCTGGTTTGGAAAAAACAGCGAAAACTGTAAAAAAAAATTTGCACAACACGATAAAGGTGAAGATGCTGTTAACAATAGAAACTGCCAACATTTAGAACCAAGGAAACTTTTCATTTAACGATGAAAGTTATGGCAGTGAATTCGATCTCAAGAAACACTGCTTTTGGCTCAAAATCCATAAGCAACGCAACAAGCTACATTACCAAGTCGATCGCAGAAGCCTTTTGCAATCAGTTGCGAACACATGGCAAAAATTGACTATGCTTCCTTGGTTTGGTCGTTCCCTGGAGTTCATACAGAGAAGCTTCCTAAAATATCCTTACTTACAATAGACTGGGCTCATATCCTGCTCGGGAATTTGAGCATCTGGAACTGTTAAGTATGTTCGGTACGGTTTATTTGGCGCTACATTGGAATCAGGCTTATTAGGGCATTGAAATGAACTTCCCGTTCCTAGTTTGGAAACTAGATTGAACAATTTGTTCTACTGCCCTTGCGCGAAGACATATACGTGATTTGCTTTAACATAGAGCGTGCTCGTACTATAATACATTGTCTAACAGCATTATACCTGGTCGGCTGAAAAGTCCCCGGTCTGACACATAGATGGCGCTACTGTTATTAATTACATGTTTTTTAGATAGTACTAACTTTCAAACGAAACGTGTCAAAATTTGACAGCAATCCGACCATTAGTTACTGAGATATTGCGTTAAGAGTGAAGCTACTTTTGTTATTTAAAAAAATGAAAAAAAAAGAATTTCGTGTGCTGATAAAGTACTGCTTTTTGAAGGGAAAAAATACCGTTGAAGCAAAAGCATGGCTTGATGAGGAGTTTCCGGACTCTGCGCCAGGAAAATCAACCATAATTGATTGGTATGCTAAGTTTAAACGTGGTGAAATGAGCACCGAAGACGGCGAACGCATTGGACGACCAAAAGAGGCTGTCACCGACGAAAACATCAAAAAAGTTCGCAAAATCATTTTAAATGACCGTAAAGTAAAGTTGATCGAGATAACTGACATCCTAAAGATATCAAAGGAACGTGTTGGACACATCGTGCATGAATATTTGGGCATGCGGAAGCTCTGTGCAAATTGGGTGCCGCGCGAGCTCACATTCGATCAAAAACAACAACGAGTTGATGATTCTGAGCTGTGTTTGAAGCTGTTAAATCGTAATAAAACCGAGTTTTTGCGTCGATATGTGACAATGGATGAAACATGGATTCATCACTACACTCCAGAGTCCAATCGACAGTCAGCCGAGTGGACTGCACGCGATGAACCGGCTCCAAAGCGTGGAAAGACGCAACAGTCAGCTGGAAAAGTTATGGCGTCAGTTTTTTGGGATGCGCATGGAATAATTTTCATAGATTATCTTTAAAAGGGCCAGTCCATCAACAGCGACTATTATACAGCGTTATTGGACCGTTTGAAGAACGAAATCGCAAAAAAACGGCCCCATATGAAGAAGAAGAAAGTGCTGTTTCACCAAGACAATGCACCGTGTCACAAATCAATGCAAACAATGGCCAAATTAAGTGAATTGGGTTTCGAATTACTTCCCCATCCACCGTACTCTCCAGATGTGGCCCCCAGCGACTATTTCCTGTTTGCAGACCTCAAGAGAATGCTCGCCGGGAAGAAATTTAACAGGGATGAGGAGGTGATCGCCGAAACTGAGGCCTATTTCAAGGCTAAAGACAATTCGTACTACAAAAATGGTATCGAAAAGTTGGAAGAACGCTATAATCGGTGTATCGCCCTCGAAGGCAACTATGTTGAATAATAAAATCGAATTTTGCCAAAAAACTGTGTTTTACTATGGTAGACCGGGGACTTTTCAGTTCGACTGTTAGGTATTCATTTTTCATCGCTACTGTTGTTGCTTTCACGTTGTGCTGTTGCACATGAAATATAGAATAGTTGTATGTGTGCATACAAGTGTAATTGATATATTTACAATAGCCATAACATATGTGTTCTTCAATATCCTTTGCCTTGTAATTAGATTATAAATCTGTTGGGCAAATAAATATTATTATTATTATTAAAATTCAGAAACTTAGATGTGGATTCCAAGTAAATTAACCGAAGACAATCCAGATCAAAAATTTGCAATTTTGTTCAAAATCGTTAAGGTAACGCAACAAGCTACGTCATTAAATTGATCGCAAAAACCTTTTGCAACCAGTTGCGAACATTTGGTAAAATTTAAAAACTTGGATGTGGATTTCGGGTAAATCAAATGAAGATAATCCAGATCAAATACTTGCAATTGAGTTCAAAATCGTAAAACAATGCAACGAACTACATCATTGAGTTGATCGCACAAACCTTTTGCAACCAGTTGCGAACATTTGCCAAAATTAAAAAGCTTAGATGTGGATTCCAACAAATATCACCGTTAGAAATTACATAACCTGGAAATTTTTCGTGTAATAAATTTAATATTTCTTTTGCAGTGTAATAAGTAGCGCGTTGTTGAAGTTCATATCTTCCAGCAAAGGCTATAAAAATAAGTCGTCATCTGACGATAGCTTTCTTCATTAAAGTCTTTCACTTCCTCACTCTCATTCTCAAAAAAATGGAGCCTAAATACGTCTTGGACTGAAAATCCACATCAAATAGTGACAGGAAGAGGAATTTCTCCACAAACTCTGGGTAGTTCTCATGACTCTGACTGGAACACTTGTTGGCGGTAAGTGTTCCAATGAAGGTAAAAACCAAAGAGGTTACGCCTACTCATTTGGGACTGCAAAACGATAACGGGCTAATAGGATGCATCCTTTTTATGATGCAACACAACGCAAAAACTCCAGTTAAAGAAAAAACAAGTGCACGTGTTCACATTTCGACTGTTTCAATAGCAATAATTTAATTAGGAGTGTCGTCTACTCATCCAAATTAAAAACTAAACTACATGCATTTGTGCTGCGTTTATTTTACGAATAAAGACGAAGACCAAACACATAAAGTGCTTTGGTAATCTTAACAGTTAATTCTCCCATTAGAATACGAATGTTTGTACATCATACGACATTTTTCACAACGCCAACTAAAGAAAGTTTTAATGAATGTGCACCGGCAGCCTAATTCTTCTCCATTATTTTTTTTAAATTTACGTACTCTTCTCGTAACAATGAAACGCTGAAGTACTACATTACCATACTCGTTGTTATATTGCAGTGTCATATTTTCCGTGTCCGTCTATTTAACGTTTGCGTCTGCATGGTAAAAAAATGTAAATTAGTTTCCCAGACGTTCAACGTTTTAACATTACGAATGCCGTCTCGAGCGAGCAAGTAAATCGCGTTCCATCATCATTAAGGCGCAAGAAGACGCTCCTCATTCGACGAGTTAAACGATATTTGTGTAATCATTATTCGGCACTTTCCAAGCAGAGCAAAGTAATTTAAATGGAATAAGCAGTTGCGAAATTTGTCCGCCATTCACGGCATGATGTTGCTTTATAGAATCCCCGGTAATTAGTTGCGGTAAATGTTGCTTGGTAAATACAATATTCGGTTAATTGAAATTAAAAATGTAACAAGCACTTAAAAATTCAAATATCTCCAAAATTATTGGATTTTAGTATAGAAAAAAGTCGTCAGAAAATGTAGAATTTAAATATGCAGTAAAAAAGTTATAGGGCGAGGAAGTTTCGGTGCTTCAAATGATCAAGTGGCTTCAGTTCTTGAGTTAATTTGATTTTGTAAGGGCGTAAGCCGAGATCTTTACGCCAAATTCGCCACAATGTGGTTTGAGAGATTCCTCAATTGGCTCATTTTGAACAGAAGCACTTACGGCTACGATATTTTCGGTACTTGGACGGATGCGTTGTCTCACTGGCACAGGTACATCCAATAGTGAATACTTCGACTCGAATTTATCCACTATAGCAAGCACAGCCTGTCTGGTGGGACGACTATTACGACCGAAAATTGGAATAAACGCTCTTAAAGTTGCGACTACCGACTTAGAATTGTGGTAGAACTTTTAATAATTTCCAAACGTTACTCGTGAACTCGACCACGATAAAAATATTAACCTTGACTGACGTTTCGACGTCGTTCGTATTTAGTGTACTTTTTGGCTATCAGCGGTACGGATCGCGTGCGACACTGTTTAATTATCTGCTGATGATGATAACTTAGTTGTCGAAATACGTATACAGAATACGAAAATTAATGTGGCAAGGGGTTATATATCAACCTTCAGTGATTAAGTTAATCAACCACAGACTCCATCAAAATTACCGTCGTTCATATTAAAAGACAAAATTGTTATGTCCCTATTGGAAAACCCTTTATAATTCTCATTCTCCATATTGGATCCTACGAGTAAACCACCCAACAAAAATTATAAACAATAATTATTTACTTTTTTTGACATTAGATATCATATTCATAGCTATCTATAAACAGTCACTGCAAGTTGTGTCTCATTCTAGCAATTAAAGCACTCTTTATAGTAGGAAAAGGATTGAAGATAGGTATAGGGAATGCTGTTGCGCGTTGATGCATTCGAATATGAAAAAAAATGAATTGTAAATGAAAAAAGAGTTGCACCAATTTGGAACTACTTAATGAACATCCAGTAGAAGATGTCTCTGTTACGCTAGAGTTTTGAATATGTTAATTGGACATTTTTAACTTGAAATTGCTTCGGTAACACATCCTTACACTGTGGCAATCATGTGGGTCACCCGGTATAACAAATGAAGGAAGCTCCTCGAAAGAAATGACGAAACATCGAATGAGATATACAATCATTGTTACACCCATACAAGATTTTAATCAACTATTACATCCATGTACACGTAATCTAAAAGGATAACAGAGATATATAATACAAGTTGCCACATTGTTCGGGTCGTTTACAATGTTCGATACCAAATGATGTAACCGCACCAAGAGGTAAATGAGCCGGGCGACCTTACGGCATGCCATCGATATCGTAACATTCAAGAGGCGTTCCCTAATATCGGGCGCCATCCATTTATATCTAACTATATCTAACTTAGACAGCCCATTTTGGAGGCAGATATTGTTCCAACGCAATACTACTTAAAAAGAAAATTTCGAATAAATCACAATGAGTTAATATCGACCGGTGTTCGAAGTATGTATATGTTCAAGTGAAATTTGTCAATTATCGAAATGGGGAAACTGCTGCATTTCAAATGCGTTCGATATCAGGGAAATGTACGATTTTTTATGTCTCGTATTTTTAAAAGAAAATTCAAAAAATATATGAATTTTTTTCTGTATGTAAGTCTTGTCGAGTAATGCGAAAAAAGTAATCCATTAATGCGTGTCTGAGGTAGTATTAATATTTAGCTATGGACAAGAGGAAATATACAAACTGCACATCGTTTTATTCACAATTTACTTATTACGTGTCCAAAAGAAGTGTCCATTAACAAGGCAGATTGGTAATTTCAAATATATGAAAAGCAGAAATGAATTGAATTATAATCCAGATATTTTACATATTGTACTGGTGCATAAATACTAGCCGACTCTTTCGTCAGTCTCAGTGTCGAAAATATTGTCCAAATTTTGATTTATGTTTGAACGAGTAAGAATACAATTTTAAAATAGCTAATTTTAAAGCTAATATGTCGCATTTCTTAGAACCGATTCGTTTTTTCTATGCACATGCTTTCATTTTTACAATTTAATAATTTTTTTTTGACTTATATGTGTCGCGTTTCAAGAACAAATTTCCTATACGTATAAAATTAATTAAAATCCTGATATTAAAAAACTATTATCATTCAAAGTATAGAAACTATGAACTTGATAGTAATCTTAAACATTTCAAGTGCATCAAGGCCCTTGGTAAGTTTCAAATGGAAAGTACTAGAGAAATGTGGAAAAGAGCACAGTTGATGATCGGAAATTCCTGGTCCTGCATTCAAACAGTAAAAGGTGTGAGTAGGATTCCTGTGAAGATGAAAACTGCAAATGGAACTTTAAGATGTTTCTAAACAGTATGTTGATGCTTTTACTAACGACTTTCAATCGTTGTTTATCCAGTTTGATGCTAGTACGAATCAACAACAATCTATCTCCTATGACTCTCTGAATATTCATAGTAATTTCGTCGAGGCTTCCGTTATTAATTAATCGTTAAGAACAAAGCTGACCAAAATCTCCAGTCGTGATTTAGGTCAGTTTTGATCAAGTTCCAAGTTTCCTCTTGAAAAATTGTGCAAACATCACATATCCTTTAACGATTTTATTTAATCTGGTACTAAGTACTTCAACCTTTCCTAATTGGAAATTAGCAAGAGTATGTCCTGTGCTGAAAGATAGAGATCCAACAGTTATTGCCAACTACAGACCTATAACTGTACTCTCAAATTTCAGTAAGACTCTGGAAATGAGCATTTATAATGTAATATCACCAGATTAACCTTTAATTAGTCGCATGGGGTCCAATGGACCCCAAGCGATTTAAATTTTGTCTTATTTCTGCAAATATTATATGTACGTGACTGACCATTTCAGTAGCTTCCTAGTTCAACTTCTGGAACCGATTCTAGTGGTACCAAAGGCCGTTGTTATCTATGTGCGCGGTCTAAAGATAGAAAAACGAGAACTAAGTGCGGTAAATGCAATAAATTTATGTGCAATGAACATCAAACTAAAGTTTGTGATTCGTGTGCCAAGTAGTCGATAAGTATTTTTCAAGACTGTTTTAGAAGTTCATATTTTGTTATTTTCTAAAAGGATAACATTTTTGTAGAGTTAAAGAGTTTTTTTTTAAAGTTCCTTTATAAAGTAAATATTTGCTTATATTAATTTTGTTTCATTTTTCCAAATAATAATGGGGTACACATGGACCCCACGCGACTAATAGTGTAAGTATTTTAACGCGACTAGCTAAAGGTTAACATGGTTTTATTGTAAAACGATCTATGATTTTTAATTTAGTGGACTTCACTCACTATCAAAATGAACAGATTAATGTCGTATACATATACTGACACCTCTAAAGCTTCCGATCGAATAAATCATTTGATATTAATAAATAAATTAACGTTACAGCATCCCCAACTGAATATATGGGAGAATCTAATTTAAATCGCCTGCGTAAGTCGAAATTGGATAAGAAACAGTCGATAGAACATGTTTAATAAAAAAGAAATATTAAGGGACTTACATTAGAACCTTGAGGTACTCCAGAAGTCGCTATAAATTTAATCAGATACAAGCAGAACTTTTCTTTGCATTAAGACAATGTCATCAAGAATAAATATGTTGAATCATTGCAAACGTTTGTATATGATTTTACACAAGCTGTAACTTGTTGCGATATTATACGTGACGTCTTTTTCATCGAATCGAAGAGGGGTATGTTTGCAAGCTTGTGTAGGGTAACATTTTTTTATTTTATGAATTTTCAAGTGCAATAAGAGATTTGTATCTTTTGTATTAATGCACTGTGGGTCAATTTCATGATATGACGGCAGTATTGATTATTATAAACACTAGCAACACATTCAAACGCATTCCACAATAAGTAGAATTTAAAATATTATTCGCATTAAGTTTTTGGAACATTCTTATCGTCATATTTTATCAATGAAAATGAATAATTATTATTAATTGTGATTTATTATAACATAGTAATTGCTATCTTTATTTTCACGTCATATATATCATACATGAGATTAGAATGTTATATTTGGAATTCTGTGGAAAAAATGAATATTTCTGATAAGCGTACCGAGAAGTAAACATTGCACAACAAAAATAGCATGTAATATACAAATGATCTTTCTGAAAATCGACCACGTGATAAAAATAATTGCTCCAAAAATAAACAAATGCATTGTCATATATTTCCCCTCAATGTATTGTTGTGATCATAACATTTACAAGTTTAGTCCGTGAACAATTTATTTTAAATACCCTTCGTCAGAAGATCAATACGTTCGTTACTTTAGATTCGCGAATGTCTTTTTTAGTACAACAATATATAAACAACGGTTTATTTTTACAACAAATAACGACCATTGAATTCAAACACTTTTGTTCCCCATTGGTGATCACAATATATCGAAAGCCATCCATCGAAAGTATCCATTAACTTCGTTAATGGATAGTTTATGTGTGAATTATTGCTGATACGAGGAAACCATACATTATCAACACCAATCTTCACACTTATAATCATTGTGTATTGTTTATTCGATGTAACAGTTCCTGACATACGCTTAATGTATATACACACAGATATATTAGGTTACCGATATCGATTTCCTTATTTGAACAGACTAAACAAATGTATGAGGACATACATAAACAGTAATGTTTGATTGTATTTATTGTACATACATATTTGCGTTTTAAAATCAATCTGAAATTATCCTTTATTAAAGTAAATTTAACAATAATCTTCGTTGAAGGTGAATAAAAGTTAATTGTTTACATACTTAAGTATAAATGAGGAATGCCTCCTTGAATAACCAAAATTGGGTCAATCAATAAGTCTCTAGACTAGCTATTAAACCGACATTTTTTTGGAAAAATTCTTTATTCATAAACGCAGTCCCTTTCAAATCCGATACATTTTTTAATTATGCCGGCCGTGTAGAACTATTTATCATTGGCCTCAAAATAGACGCTAGTTTCGGCAACCACTTCTTTATTGAAGCCGAATCTCTTTTTCTGGGGCACCTTTTTGACATCTACGAACAGCTAAAGGTCGCTGAGGGTCAAATCTTTAGAATACAGTGGGCGTGGAAGTAATTCCAAGCCAAATTCGTCCAATTTGGCTATGGTAATCAACGATTTGTGACACAGTGCATTGTCTTGGTGAAAGAGCACCTTCTTTCTCTTCAAATAGGGATGGTTTTTTGGAATTTCTTCTTTCAAACGCTCCAATATCGCTGTGTATTATTCACTATTGATGGTTTTTCCTTTTTCAAGGTAGTAGCGCATCCCAAAATACGGAAGCCATAACCTTTCCAGTCGACTGTTGCCTATTTGGGCATTTTGGACGGCTTCGCTGACTGCTCTCCGCTCAGCTGACCTCCAATTTGATTCCGAAGTGTAGTGGTGCGTCTATGTTTCATCCACTATGACATACCAAGGCAAAAACTCCTATTTATTTGTAAATAGTGGCAAACAGCGCTCTGAACTATAGAAACGTTGTTGCTTTTGATCCCTTGTGAGCAAACGCGAAACTCGTTTGGAAAAAAGCCTTTACAGGCTCAAATATTCACACAAAATAATGTAAACACTACAAACTGGAATCTTCAGGATGTCATCTATCTCACGCAACTTGACTTTGCGATTGTCCCATGATTTTGAGGGTTTTTTAAATATTTTAGACAACCAGAGCATTCAGTATCATTTTTGTCTGTACGACCATGTTTGAAACTAACAAACCAGCGACAAGCAGTTGTTTTCGACGGAGCAGAATCCGGATAACACTTTTCAAACTTGCAAGCTGAGCGTGAACGTTATTTTTCCCAATAAAAAGCAATGTTTTATAAACAATCGGAACTCCGTTGTTTCCATTGTTTTGAAAAATTCAAAAGTAGCGTCACAAACCACTGTAGCTCGACAATAAATGATCAGAATGTTATGAAATTTTGACACGTTTGGTTTTATTCAGAGATGGTATGGATATCTAATTTGTTAGTTAATCCCAGAAGTTATTGATCGATGTGTTAATAAAAAAATACGCAGAATAAACAGATCAAACGCCATAATCATATTATGTGACGGACAGCATTAATTAAACATTTTAACAATACAGCAGAACAAAGAAACAAGCAAACGTCTACTAAACTTCGTGATTACCTACTGCATTACACTGCCGTGGTTGTAGGAATATCACACATGCCTTATAAATGATATAAAAACTCTCAGTATTTTAAAAGTTATATAACGAAATAGAAAATGAAATTTGCTTTCAAATATAATGAGGTAAATTGAATTTACAGAGAAGGAAAATGCTGCTAAAGCAGATATTCCAACTCTTTCAATTACATCTTGTAACAGGTTTTCCAATAAGATTGATATGATTTCTTTAAAAGAAAAAACACACTTATTGTTAAGAAAATTCAAAAGTTTTATTTAATGTGAAGTACAATCGATACAATTAAGTTCTAAATAAAACGTCATTCAAATGGCCTCCACGACTTCTTCTGCAGGAACGAATTCGATGAACCCAATTTTCTAGCACTTTTTCCACTAAATCTAATCGTGTGTCATGTTCAATATTGACTTGTAAAGCTTGAAGAGAGTCTGGTTTATTTCCATAGACCAATGACTTCAAATAACCCCACAAGAAATAGTCTAATGGTGTTAAATCACAACTTCTTGGAGGCCATTCAATATCACAATTTCCTGAAATAATCGAATCTCCAAACTTTTCTCGCAATAATTCTATTGTTGCATTTGCTGTGTGGCACGTAGCCCCGTCTTGTTGGAACCAAATGTTGTCAAGATCAACTTCTTCCAATGTCGGCCATAAAAAGTTGATTATCATCAATCTATTCCGCTCTCCATTGACAGTAACGGTGTTACCAGCTTCATTTTGAAAGAAGTACGGACCGATGATTCCACCATACCAAAAAACCACACCAAACTGTCAATTTAGGTGAATGTAATGGTTTTTCATAAATAATTTGTGGATTTTCTTCGCACCAGAATCGACAGTTTTGTTTATGTACCACACCATCCAGATGAAAGTGAGCCCCACCAGAGAAGACGATTCTCTTAAAAAATCGTTATCGTTTTCAAGTTGTTCCAAGGCAAAATCAGCAAATTCACGACGTTTACGGTGGTCCAATGGCTTCAGTTCTTGAGTGAGAACAATTTTATAGGGATGCAAACCCAAATCCTTTCTCAAAATTCGCCAGGTTGTGGTTTGAGACAGTCGCAATTGTTGAAAACGTCTTGGAATCGACAAATTACGGTCTTCAGTAACACTTGCCTGAACGGCAGCAATATTTGCATTACTTGGAGCGGTCCTTTGTCTTATTGGCACTTGAAAATTATGTAAAGAAAAGTAACCTCAAAATGTTTAACAATTCGACGAATAGCGAGCACACTTGGACGATTATTACGACCATAAAATGGCAAAAGCGCACGAAAAGTTGCAATTGGAGAACGATTATTTTGATAATAAAACTGAATAATTTGTAACCGTTGTTCTTGCGTATATCTCTCCATGATGAAATTGTAAACACTACTGAATACAATGAAAAACAAATGACAGATCATGACATATTACAAATGGCCGAAATGTCACTTCAAAATCATATCATCCCTATTGGAAAACCTTACATTTGAACACAAACTCCATCTAACATTCTGTACAAAATGTATGTAATTTTGATATATTTTTAGTAGGTTTTCTTTTTATAAAGAATTTCTTTTCTTATTCCTGATATTTGGAGGCAATTTTCTTGTTGGTATTATTTTGTGACGCGTAACAATTTTGTATTTGAATGAAATACATTGTGCTACCAACTAATCTAAATATTTTATAATCTAGAAAGCCATGAATTCTCTTTTCCTGAAACTTATGTTGGCAGTATACATTACTTAAGTGACTGTTGGCAGACCTTTTACTGACAAATAACTACATATAAACCAAACCCAATTATTGGTGTCACTTAACACTAACAAAGTTAAGTCTGAAGAAAAAGAGAGACGAGTTTCTGGAGTATACAAAATTCGAATAAATATATGTAATTACAGGTTACTGCTTCTTTAAATAAATAAAAAAAGTGCCTTAACTGAATTTCTTAGATGTTATTAATAACATAACATCAATTTCGTAAGCAGCTAGGCACCGCTGACATTGTCACTAGCCTGATGATGTCAAAATTCTTTGTCTTTCGGACAATTGTATATTTGGGTTTTGATTTTTCATTGTTTGCTGTATAGCAAACGATAAAAGTATAAGTCCGTTAATAAGACCAGTTTGCCTGTTGAAAGTTGGTATACTTGAAACGCGTCGTAGACAGAGTCTTATTAATGAAAAAACCAATACCTCCCTCTGTCGTTCAAATATACGAAAGAACAATAGCGCTAATATCGGTAACAAAAGAATCATTCAAATGTTAATAACATCCTGTTTACTACGCGTCTCAAGGACTTCACCCATCATCAGGTAATCATGTGTTATTAACAAACAATTCTTTGCGAGCTGCATATCGCAAAAATAATTCTCTATCGCAAAAGATACGATAAAGAGCTCAGAAAGAATTGTTCGTTCACGAGTTTACCTGATGATAGGCGAAGTCCTTGAAACGCGTAGTAAACAAGGTGTTAACAGTTGAATGATTCTTTTAAGTTTCAGGGTCTCATTAACATTTGAATTATAAGACGTTCAAATCAAAGTTTAAAGAATATTATTCAATATTAGCTTTTGAAGGTCTTAGATTTTTGCTTTATTTTAGAAACCCTGTATAATTGCGAATATTACTCTATTTTTATGGGCATTTTATCAAGATGTGTTACTCCTACAATCAGGGCCGTTGGAACCTCTTCAAAGAAATTAATTTCGTTGAAAATCCCTTAAATATATTCATTAAGAAATCTGATTAAATGTGACAAAAACGAACTTTGCACGTTAATTGACTGACATTGAAAATTAAAGCGAAAATTTTTTTTAATTAATTTCCCTAACCCACACCGTCTTTTTGATACGCTTTTTTACAAGAGCTAAAAAGTGTATTAAAAAAACACATTTGGACCGCGTTCTTTTTAAAAGTAAATAACGAATTCTTTTCATTCGATTAATTTGCTGATTGAATTTCGCGAAAGCCCTCTCTCACCCTCTTAATTAATTTCTTTGACGTAACGATTCCGAAGAACACATAGGGACACTCACTGTATCTAAATTGAAAAGGGACGACACCTTTTTAATAAACCCGTCTTGTTGCTTCTTCTTTCTGCGTGATGTCATGATCACCTCCACTGATGCCGGCAGTAAATCACTTCCGATGTCAAATCCGAAACGTCTCACAATCACATAAACACATAACACTTAAAAGTATTTGCAACTATTTTATTACGAGCTAACAAGTAATGTCCAATGCAAGTACTTGCCTGAGAAATACATTACATAATTAAAAACAGACGTACAATGCAGAGCATGTAATTTTCTTTTTTTACGAGATATTTAGTTACAATAAAAAGTGAGACAATAGTAATATTTACTGGGTAACACAAGGTCACGTAATAATATAACAGAAAATGATACAGGGCCGATATATACTTATACTCATATATGTGTAAATATTACGAGGATTTTACGCGAAAAATTAAAAAACACGTTAGTAAATATTAATTACAAGATTATAAGCCATTATAAATAATCAATGAAATGTATACAAAAAGCAAAACAGGAGGGCAAAGTTTAACGACCTCAATGTTACAGTTATATTCTAAGATTTAAATGATGCACCCAGTAACAGAAGGGAATAATGTGCATAAAGATACAGGAAAAAAAAGACTCCGCTGATTCACTAGAAAGGAATGTCAGAAACACAAAATATTCAATATATTTAAAGGTATAAGAACCTAGGACGTGTTGGTACTATAACCGTGTTAAGGGGAACTATACTATTCAGAAGTTATATTTAACGCTTCGCTTGAAATAGAATCTTACAATGGAATGTAAACATTTCAGAAAAAGTAGATAAACCAGATTCTTATAAATTGCACAGCAGGCAAATGCAATTCGTAATGCAACGTATTTGTAGAGGTTATGTTACCTTAAATTTTAACCAGAAAAGTTCCAAGCAAATCTGATATCACTAATGCAAGTACATACACAGGACATTAATAATTTAAGTTTTACTTTACTGGTACATCCATAAAACCGGCGCTAGCAACAGGTAATGTAAAACACATTGCGAACACATACACACCTAGAAATTTCACTTTGTTTTCACGAATTTCATATACATTTTGCGCACAGTTCGAAAACAATTTACGGCCACGCAAACGTTTTCATTTCATTTACGATAAAAGAGTAACATTTTTAACAGTAATATTGTCTGTTTTCGACCACTTGTGGCTTGGGTTAGAGATCGGGCTTCGTTTGCATGGCGGAGGACTCTACGTCACACAAACATTTCAAATAACATCGCCGAACGCTGACGAATGCATCCGAATGCCATTTAAACTGCGTTATCTAATTACAAGTTAATTATCTTTTAAAGCAGGTAGGATGACTACTAACTTTGAATGAACACTATTTTCTAACTTGATAAATATTTAATTAATATATAAACATACTTCGCAACCAATTTCAACATCCATATATGTACTATGCATTGACTATTTTCCCCCTACAATAAGCAGCATGCAGTTGCTGTTTATTTTTTACAATATGATTAGAATTTTCGTTCTAATATGTTAAACAAATTTACTAACTTTCATAATAAATTAATGCATTTAAAAATATGGTTTAAATAATGACTTCTGGTCATATTAAGTGGAAAACAGCATCTGAAGGAATTCGCAAAGGCAAATGATGAAAAAGAAATATTTTTGTACTTCTTAGATGATTTATGAATTAATAAATGGGCGTGTCTGCTTTATATATTCATATATTATACCAAATTCAAATAAAACCAATTGCGTCTCCAGTAAAATACTATGCATCCAAGTAATTTTAACGCTGAATCAGTATTTTAACAGACGTATTTTCAATTAGAAAAAACTACAAGATCTGAACTTTTTTAATTCATATTTCGTATGTTGTGAGCTGAAAATAACACGTTTTTGATAAATGTAAGTCACATACTAACAGTTACTTTAATTAATTGCCCTTGTACATTCGAAATATGACTGGAAATACATTACACATGTCAATTGAAAGCTCGCAAAATTATGGGAAGTCCCTACAATAATTATTTTGGCAACGAGTGGACAGCGTTGTGGACGATAAATGATCGTTTTGGCGTTTTGCCATTGCCTTCCAAAAACCATTATAATAATGAGTAATGTATTCCATTCCTTGTTCCTTGCTAATAAATATAAATATACGAGAGTTGGGAAACAATATTTTACAGCGACACTTTGTTAGCGTACATATTAAATACGTTTATGTCTTTTCTAAATTAGCATAATTACATGCACACAAATTGCTAACAGAATCAAGCTTTCTAACCTAGCCAAATACTTCCTATTTTAAATTTGAAATGTTTGAATGGGCAATCCTCGACTGTTTTACTACTATTCTAGCCAAATAACTTAGAATGCGTTCTATATATTTTTCTGAAAAGAAAATTTTCATACATACGACAAATTTAAATTATTTAAACATCTTTTAATTCACACAAACTTAAATGTACAATTCCTTGTTTTATTAATACGAAGTTAACCAAAATACTAGAACAATATTTCTTGTTTTGTAGAAACAACATAAATAAAATATTTACATAAATATTTACATAACCTAAAATAATTTTGAACAAAATTGTGTATTACCAACTGAACAATGATATATAGAAATTTCCCAATTAGTTTGGATTATGATATTCTTGGAATATTAATATTTTCTTGTTCACCTTTTTACTATACGTTTTGTATTTATTAAATGCTGTTTAACTAATATAATTTTCATAGTATAAGTACTTTAAATATTTTCAAAATAAAGTTACTACCATTAATTTGTTAGGCAGTTACAGGTTTCTTTAATATTAACTTTAAGGTTTTAAGAAGGTTTCAGAAGTATACTTTATATAAATAAATAAATAGAAAAGAATTCTTCAGTTAATTTAAAATTATTGAAAAATTAAAATTTTTGTATTAGGTTTAGTGCGCCCCCTATGACAAAAAACTTAAAGTTTGACATTATTTTCATACATTATTTAAATTCTGTTATATTTAAAAAAATTAAAAATTTATTTTTATAGAAAATCATCATTTCTTTGTTCAACAAATACAATATGTTTTTCTTCAATTTAAATAATCATTTATTTAATTGCAAAGCAAAGTTCTTGCCATTAAATGATTAGGGAGTTACAGGTTTCTTTAACATTAACTTTAAGGTTTTTGAAATACATATACGATTTCCTTCTATGAATTTTTGGATAATATATATAATTTTGAATAGACATAGCTTATTTAGTTCTATGAAATTTATTGCAAAGTGAACTTAGGAGCAATTCATTAAATGTTATGTAGTAAGTTTAGATGGAGCGCCCTCTATGCTAAAAAATCTGAAGTTATGCTCATATGCAAAAATATGCATTTCTAAATTTCATTATCCTCAAAAATATTCAAACATTTTTGTAGATAATCTACATTTCTTGAAAATTTTCATAAATTAAATGGACTTTATTTAATATAATGGCACGATTTCCGAATACGCAGTCGATTTTGCAATTTTACAAAAAAGAAAACATTAATAGACTTGCTATTTCTTAGAGTTTACGAAAAAGTATATATCTCGTCAGAAGATATCTGTAGCCATAAAAAATCGATTCCCGTAACCTACATATTATATATAACATACATAGATATACATGACATTTACATGAAGATGCAACCAAAAAATCTGCGCAGTATATTTGGTTGCATAACTTATTTCGTAGTAATTTGAATGGTAATAATTTTGCTTTCTAAATCCTGTTAAATGATTAAATAAAACTGAATTATATGCAATTTTCTACAATAGCTAATCTCTTCTGAAATATAATTTTTAATTTTATTTACGCATTAACCTCAAAAATTAATAACATATGCTACATAGTTGAATTTGATGGAGCCTGTGGTTGATTGACTTGATCAATAAGGTTGATAGATAACCCCTTTCCACATTAACTTTTGTAAATTCTGTATACGCATTTCGACAACCAAGTTGTCATCATCAGCAGATAATTTCAAAGTGTCGCACCTGGTAAAACACGGCGAAAAACAACCGCACGAAAATCAAACTCCCTACGCGATCCACACCGTTCAAAACCAAGATGTACACTGTGTTTGTTTCACAAGATTTTTAAAAATTATTCTTACTTAAACTAACATGCACTACATTGAAAAAGGGAATTACGGTCAAGACAGTCAAGTGCCTGCCTGTAATTTATTATATTGTTCGTCCTCTGACATTAAGTAGGGAAAAAAGGGTCGATTGTACGACGCCAGTTTCATTATTGTTCACCACATGGTTTAAATTCTTAAAGATGTGCATGCTTTCATATGTGTCTAGTTCTCGATAATTATACACGTTTTTTATCAGATGTAAACAATCCATATTAACACTGTGGTTATTTTCTAATACATGTTTCGCTAAACCCGATTTTTCCGGTCGGTTGAATTTTATGTGCGAAAGGTGTTCTTTATACCTGGTTTCGATCGATCTTTTAGTTTGGCCGATGTATTGTCTATTGCACTCTAAACATTCAATTCGATAGATTCCCGATTTTTTATAACTACATAATATAACTATATAATGAAGTTTTTCATTTCAGTTTTTCATTTCAGCGTGCATAGGCAGCCTATATTACACAGGAGCTTCTATGGTAACCAACACAGAAAAAATTAAGGTTTCCCTACAAAAATGGACGAAGAATGTCAATAATTCTGCGGTCATAAATATCTAATTTGTGCAGAAATTGTTGGGAAATCCATTTGTAATATAATATTATTAGACAGAGAATCAAATATTATTTTTAAGGTAATTTTTCTACGTAATTAAAAAGAATGTTTCCTTCATTGTATCCGCTTTTGGACTGCAATAATTTGTTAATTAATTAAAGCGAAGAAGAGTAAGTTATATTTAGACTGACATTAATATTAAATAAAGCCTTGAATCTAGAGGCATAACAAGGTACATTGTTTGTAGAAATAATTAATAATAAACGCTAAAAATGAAAAGAAATTTAAATTTGGAGTGTATCGTTACTTCTTTAGAAGGTTTTCGTAGTTTTGAAGGTAGGATTCTTTAATATTGTGGTATAAATTACTTGCAGGTTGGTAGAAAAGTTTTGAAAGCGACATCTATTCAGCAGTAGAGGAATCAAAATTCATACGCCATTTTAATACTTCATGTGTCATATGAACACACTAAAAATTTTATCTCGATCTGTCAATTCATTCATTGTTAGCAATCCATTTGAGTTAGACGTGTCGGTGTATTTTTTAACAATGGAAAAAACTGAATATCGCGCTGTGATAAAATTCTTTGTTTTGGAAGGTTTATCAGCAACAGAGATTCATACAAAAATGGTGAACGTGTTAAAGGAATGTGCTCCTTTATTTCCAACAGTGCGTCGATGGGTTTTAGAGTTTAAACGTGGTCGTACAAGCGTTGAAGATGAACCACGTAGTGAACGACCATAAACTGCAACAACAGCAGAAATCATTGAGCAAGTACATAATATGGTTAGTGAAGATCCGAATTTGACTAAGCGTGAAATTGCTGATACCATAGGCATCTCAGACGAACGAGTGCTCCATACTTTACATGAAGAATTACATATGTAAAAGCTGTTTGGAAAGTTAGTGCCGCATTCGTTAACAATTCAACAAAAACTGGATCGAAAACAAATTTCTCAGCGTAACTTGGTGCGTTTCAAGCGGAATAAAACCGATTTCTTGTGTCGTTTTATAACTATGGATGAGACTTGGATCTACCACCATGATCCTAAATTGAAGCAAGAACTATTACAGTGGACTACGGTTGGTTGTTCAACCCCAAAAGAGGTGAAGTCAGGACGGTCGGCAAAAAAGGTTATGGCATCAGTGTTTTGGGATGCAAAAGGAATTTTATTGATTGATTATCTTGAAAAAGGTAAAACAATTAACAAAAATTCGTGAAAAAAGTCCTGGTTTAGCGAAAAAAAGATAATTTTTCAAGACAATGCGTCTTCACACAAAAGTGTTTTGACGATGGCTAAATCGAATGAATTAAAGTACGAATTGCTTGAACAACCACCGTATTCACCAGATTTGGGTCCGAGTGATTACAACCTCTTCAGAAACTTGAAACAATTCGTTCGTGGAAAGCGTTTTTCATCGAATGAAGAAGCTATTTCAGCCGTGGAACAGTATTTTGCAGAGCTTCCAGAAAATCATTACGGAGATGGTATAAAATTATTAGAGGATCATTGGAATAAATGTATTGAAGTTGAGGGAGACTATATTGAATAAAAAAACTAATTTCATTTAAAAATTCAGATTGTTTCATTTTTGCTTTCAAAACTTTTCTACCAACCTGTATATGATACGAGCTTAAAATATTTTCTTTAATTCTTAGGTTAGGACTGTTCTTAAGTTGATCTTGGAAAAGTTCATATAATTAGCAATTACACAGTAATAAGTTGTTATTTTAAAATAATGTAAGTTTTAAAGGCACATTTATCGCGTACTTGAATGACTATAAAAGCTAAGTAAGTAAAAATAAAATTCATATTCTTCATTCTATTTTATGAGAGAAACGTAGTTTTATTACGACAAATGGCTTCAAAATAGAAGTTTTATGTACCGTAATAAACATATACAACATCGCTACAATATCCTACAATAGCCGCTAACGAAACTCACTGCGCTTACGTGACACATAACCTCAATTATACATCAAATTTATCCGCCGCGTTCTTCAATATTCAACGTGTGCTTTCGTCCGACGGCATGACGTTTTTAATAACGAACGGGAGAGGTGTTTTCATTGCACATTGATGTTTCGACTGAAAATCTACCCAGCATTCAAATATTTCCCGTAATTAAGCAAAAGGGGGCACGTTAATGCCCGATGAACACGGACGAACCGTGTAAACCTTCATAAACGGCTCATTTAAATACTAAATTGCGTGGCCTTTCATCGTCGAACGCAATTTGGCGACGGCACGTTGCAATCTGGACGACTGATTAATTTCAGTTTTCGATCATGCAAATGAATTAATTAACTCTTAATGGACTGCGTAGAGCAGGACAATGTCTCCATTAAATAATCCAATATTGCAGTACTTGTATCGCCATCTATCGAATTTGGGGGAGTTTTGGCGGATGTAATGCTATTTTAATGTACTTTCTATTTGCATTCGAATGGCGAACTGGTAATAATTAACTGTCGCTGGTTGATTATCGTATTGTAGTGAGTGTCATAACAATTATCCATTTCCTCGATATGTTCACGATTATATCATCCATCAAATTCTTCTCTCGCTGTTGCTGAGCACAGAAGAAAAATGGAATCTCAGAAGCTCTGGACAATAAAAGCACCATTTTCTATGAAATAGACCTTTGTATGTTCTCCAGTACTTAGCGAGATTATAGTAAGTCAGAAAGATTTAGAGAATTTTGGGAAACATACTTTAAAAACACTTCTATATATACATTGCTCCTTGCGGTATCATCAGGTGTTTAGAAAAGCAAACTAGCACGGTGAAGTGAACATAAAGTAGTGCATTTGAAATATATCTTGTGAAATTATACCAATTGTTTTAATTTTAATTATATTAAAGTTAAAATATTTCACCAAGAGACGTCAGTACAATCAATTAACATATCAATATCTTTGATTGTTGTTGACTTTTCATTTCGTGGTAATAAAGGGTTTTCCAATAAGGACTTGACAACTTTTTTTCAAAATAAAATGCAGACCATTTGAGATATTTCAAAAACATTATTATCGGGTTAAAGTACAATCAAAACATTTATGAATAGAACTCGACTTCGTTCATATGGCCACCGCGGGCACGTTTGCAGCGGTCGATTCGTTAGACCCAATTTTCGATGACTCGGACACACAATTCGGCCGAAACGGCTGCTATTCCGCGTTCAATGTTGGCTCAGCCCTTCCAACGTTGTCGGCTTGTTGGCATAGACCAATGACTTGACGTAGCCTCAAAGAAAAAAGTGTAGAGGTGTTAAATCGCACGAACGAGGCGGCCAATCGACTGGTCCATTTCTTGAGATAACACGCTTATCAAACTTACTCTTCAATAAATCGATTGTAGCGTGTGCTGTGTGGTTTGTGGCACCATCCTGCTGAAACCACATGTTGTCCAAGTCCATATCTTCCAATTCGGGCCAAAAATAATCGGTAATCATGGCGCGATAACGATTACCATTCACAGTAACGTGACGATCATTATCGTCGACGAAAAAATATGGCCCTATGACGCCGCCGGCATGCAAACCGCACCAAACAGTTATTTTTTGTGGATGCAGTGGTGTTTCATGAAGCACATGTGGATTTTCGCCCGACCAATAACGCATATTTTGCTTATTGACGAACCCATTGAGCCAAAAATGAGCTTCGTCACTGAAAATGATTTTGCGATAAAATTGATCATCTTGGCGCATCTTTTCCAGAGCCCAATCGGAGAACGTACGTCGCTTCAAATGGTCCATCGGCTTCAATTCTTGAGTCAGCTTGATCTTGTATGGGTGTAAACCAAGATCATTACGCAAAATTCGCCATAAAGTGGTCTGTGCGATGCCCAACTCTTGAGAACGCCGTGGAATTGACTGATTTGGATCATTTGCTACGGACGTTTCAATAGCAGCGATATTTTCGACACTTCGACCAACCCGTTGTCTCACTGGCACGGCAACATCACATAACAAATATGTAGACTCAAATTTTTGCACAAAACTGGTTACTGCCTGTCTACTAGGACGAGAATTACGACCGAAAATCGGAGTTAACGCTCTTAAAGTAGCCGTCACCGACTCCGAATTTCTGTAGTAAATTTTTATAATTTGCAGACGTTGTTCGTTCGTGTACTTTACCATGATGAAAATGTTAAGTTTACTGAATAAATTGACAGTGATAGTTCGATGATTAGTGAAAGGGTGCGTTCACAAATTGAATTAAAAGTTGTCAAGTCACTATTGGAAAACCCCTTATTAGTTGCGCATTCGTGTTCCTCTTTGTCATTATTTAGAATTTTCTATGTGATTATAAAATTATACCAACTTCTATAAATGTTCTTTCTACGAAAAAAAGATTTCTTTATACAAATTTTTGTGTTTGCTGAGTCAACTTGTAATTGTACGCATAATTTTATTTTCTATACATATTTTTATTTTTTAATTTCATTTAGGTAAAGATGTTGCTTAATTGATGTTTCCAAATGTAAATGCATCATGCCCGTTCTCAGAAAGATCTTAATTAACATAAATACATTACAAAGGATACTAGAAAAGTTTTGCAATATGACGCAACAATGAATCGTAGGAAGCTGCTTGTTGCTGCATGTTGAGAAATGTTCATACGTGCATAGTAGCCGCCGCGCCATGTCGATGGGCTCAGTTATTCATTAGCAGTGAGGGTGTAAAGTGCTCGCGATGGCGTCGTGGTCATGAAATGAGATAAGGGCAGTTTCGCCTTATAATTTCGTGCGTGGTTTAAACATAGACCAGTGCTTCGAAGAAATGACTCTTGCATTAAGTGATGTTTATCCACAACGCACAAAGATATTCAGGTGGCATAGAGAATTCCAAAGGGAAAATTTAACTGTGGAGGATGCTGAGAGGCCGGGATGGCCACGAACGTCAGTTACAGAGGAAAACGTTACTGTGAGGAAAATGCTTGGTGAGGACAAGCGAGTGACCTACCAACAGATAGAGGGTACTTCAGGCCTAAATGCACCAGCAATTCGTTCAATTCTGCATGATCATTTGCACGTGAAGAAACTTTGTTCTCTCTGGGTGCCGCATCGACTGACTGAAGAGCAGATGACACGACGCGTGACTTGGTGCCGGGAGATGCTAAAAAACTTTAATGAGGGACAATCTCGGTATGTGAACAACATCGCTGTACTATTACGATGTGCCGACTAAATAATAAATTGTAGATGAGCCTAACACCCCGGAAAGAGAGAGGAGGCTAAGACTTCAGCGAGAACACAGAAGCCTAAGAACTCTTAAGCTCTCCTAAAGTAATCCTGATTATTATTTAACGCGTAAATATTTTATAACATTTTCCGCTATTCAAATTAAAGTGGTGTTTGTATGTGTCCATCTTCTTTCATAATCTGAATCGCCCTGGGAAATGTTATTTATATATAGAGCGATTTAATCATGAAACATAACAAAGCTCGAATGTTAATTTCGAAAAAGTCTGACGTAATGTTTTTGACAATTGAGTAATGTTTTTTTATTTAAACTTTTATTACTTCAATATACATACATACGATACATATGATATTATTCTGCACCTATCTACGAACTGACAGACAAACTCCATAAATAACTTTGTATTTTATAGAAAGACGACCAATAGAATGTATATTACGTTTTCGATTTCCACTGGAACTCATTTTTATACAACCTAAGGGGGTTTTTCCTCTGCGGCGGTAGTTTCGAAGCCAATTTGTAAATGTGACTTAAATTGTTATTGCAAGGGGATCGATATGAGATACATACAAGCGTACAAATGGGGGAACTTTGCCTGAACAAATGACATATTGATGTTGGAAGTAATAAGACATACACGAGGAAGAGAGATCATAGTTGGCAAAGTTTACAATATTATTCAAACAAGAACGTATATAAATATGTTTTATTACTTTCGGAACCAAATCTGTTTTCGAATGTTTTTTCTTGTGTAAAATTCGTGAATTTTATAGCTTCCAGGAGTTTGTGGAATGCAGATAGTAATACTGGAAAAAAAAATATAGTCTAAGGGCTTAATTCAGAAGAAAAAGGAAGTCGAAGAAGTCTTAGGGAATAATATCCCATGATGGCAAAGTTAATGAGAGGGTAGTGTTTAGAGAGTAGGTAGAAGTATCTTCTCTCTAATATGCTTAGTTCTAGTTCAGTTATCCGTTGTATGTAACGCATGTAATAGTTTTTGTTGAAACGCGTACAGTGTATGCAAAGCGTTGCAAAACAGAGTTTACATGTCAGCACAACGACAATTGTAGTTTCAACTAGGTACACAAACACGAAGACTTTGTCAAACGATGACTTAGACAGGATGCGAGGAAGGATAAGGTTTATTTAAGAAAAATCGCAATTAACACTTCGTCAAGGACAATCCGAGCTAGACAAAAAGAACATAAATATAGTTTAATGAGAAATAGAAGCAAATTACGCGAACACGAGATCGCTTATTGAAGCAGAATCATTAAACCGTTGCTGCCTGATAAACATCGACAGGTGCGCGTTATCCGGTTATAAGAAAATTCCAGCAAAGACTTGGAGGTTGTGTTTACAGATGAATCGTTTTTCGAAGCCACGTCACCTGAAAGGTGGGCATGGTCGACAGACAAAGAACGTATTATACACGCTATATAAAATACACTGTGAAGATTCATATCTGAAGTTGCTTTAACACGATTTCGCGTGTTAAAACATGTTTACCGATAATTAGAACGCGAAACGAAAGGTAAAATTTTTCGAAAAAGGATTGTAAAAGTGTGGTTTATAGATAACAGTGTAGATAGAGACCAACAAGAAGACGATGATTTAAAACATCGTTGCAGGTGAAAGGATACAAAAAGTATTGCATCGATAGATTGACCTTTGCAGGCCCAAAACTCAAACCCATTTGAAAATATTTGGGCTCTGATGAAGCATCAATTTCGCTGGAAACGTGTATACAAAATTTCCTAATTATATTACAATATAAAGAAAATATGACGCTCACTACGAATTATAGGGAAAATTTGTTCGTGTGGGAAATCGCAGTGCGGCTGTTCATACAAATAACGAAGACTGGATATTCAATAATAACGTATTAACATATAAGATAGCAACAGCATTGTTTTTTTTTGGTAAAAATCCTAATCTGCTCGTGACGTGTAATTCTCAACGATGGATTGTAATTCGAGTTATTGTTGAAGCTGTTTCCATCGTTTATGGAAGCAGCCCAAACAACAACTCGAATAAAATTCAACGTGAAAAATTACACGTCACGAGTTAGAAATTTGATATGGACTCGTATTAAACAGGTTTTTCAGACATGTATTCCACAAACGATGGAAACAAGCCAAACAACAACCTCTACTTTTTATTATACACTCTATTATGCATAGGTTACAGGTTAATTTTAACAGTAATTAAGTACTGCACTTCGTTAAAAAAATTGGAATTTTTATCAAATAGCTATCGATTAGCATTTATTTTAAGTTTAGGCACACGAAAATAAATTAAATAGAAAATAGAAAGTGGCGTTCCTTGGGGTTCAATTCTAGGTCCAATATTATTCGTAATTTCTTTTACAGTGCAGAATATATATTTCAAAGCACTTCATAATCATCTATAGATCAAAGATGGTTGAAACATTAAAAAATATATTCATTTTCATAACTGTTATTATGTAATTTGCCATTAGTAATATAAATATATTTAATCACGATCAAAATAAGGTCCGTCTTGAAATATAAGTCGAAATTTTTTAATTTAATTAACAAGATTTCTGGCGAAGATTGATAAATAAAGCTCTAATTTACTTACTTGATCACTATCGTGCCCTTGCCAACTATCTGTTCCCTGAAAAAAAAAAGAAAATAAATTAGAAAAAGCATTTATTATATTGTCTAAAAGTTATAACAATTACTCTTATAATTCATTTAGATAATTGAAAAGCAAAAAATGCCTTTACCACATAAATGTTCATTCTCTGTACATGTATTTCGATAACTAAGTTGTTATCATCAGCAGATTAGTAATCAGAGTGTTGCACGTGGATTTGAGCTTACACAGAAAAAAATCTACACACTCATTTCGCCTAAACTAAAACACGAAGTAACGTTCGCAAGACATCTGTGTCACTACGATGTGCTGATGCTGACAACTTAGTTGGCGAAATATGGATACAGAGTATGAAAATTGATATGGTACGCGCACTGTGTGCGTTTTGCCTTTCGACGGTACAGATCGTAGATGGAATTTGTTTCGTGGGGGTTTTTGTTGTAGTTTTCCAGGGTTTGAATGAATTTTAGCTCTTCCCCAGGCTAAATTAGATTCGTTATACAGCTTTAAATGTTAACAACGGCGTCTGCGTTTCAAATTGCATTTTTAATTCTGGCACAGAGGCGTTAATGCCAAAACAGAAAGAAAACAAACGATAATTGCTAAGAGTAACAGAAAACACGTTCCATAAATCTTTTCCGAGTTAATATTATCTTCCCAACATCAATTCACATGTTCTCCTCGCACGTCTACATGCATCATATATATATAGTGGCTTGATTATTACACATTCCGTGCACAAGAAGTTCACGAGACTACATTCGATTGTGTACAGACAGCCGCGAAGCGTAGGTCTTAATTATGGCAGTAATAGCGGCGCCAGTGCTGCCACCTAAGATAATTAATTATGGGAAGTTCAGGAATTCGGTTCGGGTACCGTATTTCCAGTACCGCAATGTATCATTCCTCGGAGAAGTTTTCCGAACGATAGGGAATTAGGAACGTGGGCCTGAATGCGGAATTGGATTACCATCAAAACGGAAACTATTAGCGTCGACGGATACAGATGGCCATTCACAAATATTGATTACATTCCATATGGACGTAACGGACGAAAGAAGCGATCAAACATATTGGGGAAAAAAACCTGAACAAAATTACGTGCATCCTGGGTAGCTAATGATACTTGTGGAAGAAGATTCTTCTCGGTTCTGTCTGAATATATATAGGAGTGCTTACTTAGTTCTGTTCAGAGTAATTTAATTAGTATTTGGAATCTTGTTTGTATTCTGTGTTGGAAGGTGTGTTAATTAATTTAGTAAAAAACTCTGATGTATTTTTTAAGAGCCTTTTAACAAAAAAACAATTTAAATCATTGATTAACATGGAATTGCTACCAGTGGATACTAAAAATAATAAGTATACAAAGAAACAAGCTGGTGTGGAATAGTAGAAATTAACAGTTGATGATTTCTCAAGGTGTTACTAGTGGCAAGATTGTTTCAAAGTGATTTGATTAAAAAAGCGTCAACACATGGTTTACATGCTCAAAGGACATGGAGACCAGAGCAACAAAGCACTACTTAACTTTCCATGAATAATAAAACTTTCTCCAAAGAAGTATCCATAAGGAATTGCTTCTACTTTACGGCAAAACGTGTCCACTGAGTAGTTCTACGTACAACTGAGTAGATTAATTCTTTGAGCACGTTCAAAAGTTGTGTGAAGAACAGCGACTTTATTGTCCTGAAGGAGATGATTCTGACTTCTGATCTCCACACTTTTCGAAAGTGGAGACCAATGAACCAACGTAGTATTGGGTTTTTAATGGGCAAAAGGTATTTCTGAAAAGCAAGATCTATAAGGAAATGTTTCCTGCTTATGGTGAAAAATGTTCGTTGAGTACACATGTGTACACCAGAGTAGAGAAATTTTTTTCGATGCTCAAATGTTATATACACAATAAGCTGACGTGGACTAGAAGAAACTAGTGACCAACGATTCCTCAAGGTGCTACTTTTTTTTTCAAAGTAGTTCAGTTGAAAAAGTGTCGACGCACGGCTTACATGTTTGAAGGGCATGGAGATGAGAGCACCAATGAACAATTTGCTTTGTTTTTGGGAGCGAGAACACTTTCTCCAAAGGATATCGATAAGGAAATGTTTCTAGTTTATGGTGGGACGTGTCCGCTGCGTATATGTACCTACAATTGAATAGAAGGATTTTTCGAAGACGTTCAAAAGCTGTTTAATAAACAACCATCTTATTGCTCTGAAAGAGACGATTTTTCTGATGTCTGGTCTCCATATTTTTCAAGTATGAAGAACATAGCATCAATATAAAGCAACATTGGGTTTTTTTTTGTGGAAAAATTTACTTCTCCAAAGGATATTTATAAGGAAATATTTTTTGTTCATAGTGGAAAGTGTTCGTTGAATGGGCAACTGAATGTATATATTTTTTAGAGGACTTTCAAAAGTTGGTTAATAAACAATCTTTGTTGCCTTGGAGGAAATGATTCTTTTGGTTTCTTACCACCATACTTTTCGAACATGTGGATCAGAGCACCAACGTAGTGTTGGGTTGTTTCTTATAGAGAATATGACTTTCCTCAAAGCATATCTATAAGAAAATTTTCGATCTCGATGGAATTGTGTATTTTTGAGACCATAATTTCTTGGTGTCGTCTTCCTTTTAAATCTTTTTAATTCGGTCTTTCATTTGTCTTTATTTATAAAGGAAAATAAATGTATTTACGTTTTAAAATTTTCGATAAAAATCTGTTTCAGTTTAAATTTTACATATATACTTTTTAAATTACAGATGCAGACATTGAAGAAATATTTAACACAAAGTAGAATTAATGTTGGATTTTTCCTCTTTAGCATTAATTCAGGCGATTCTAACTGTTAACTTCTTATTAACCTTGCCGTGTTGTCAATTTTGCAGACCACTATAAACCTATGTTATCCGTAGAAAAGAAATTAAAATTTCGTAATGGTTCCCAGAATTTAATCTGTTTAATGAATCTATCACTGGGGAACGGTATCGAACTCAATTCATGCGATTGAGCCAAGCACTGCGCGAAACGCGGCCACAATACGAGCAGAGGCATGAAAAAGTGATTCTACAGCATGACAACGCTCGGCCTCACGTTGCCAAACCCGTTAAAATCTACTTAGAAACGCTCAAATGGGAGGTTCTATCCCACCCGCCATATTCCCCAGATATTGCGCCGTCCGATTATTACTTGTTCCGTTCGATGGCACATGGTCTGGCTAATCAGCAGTTCCGCTCATATGAAGCCATCTCAAAATGGCTTGATTCGTGAAAAGCCTCAAAAGACGAACACTTCTACCGTGACGGTATTCGAGCTCTGCCAGAAAGATGGGAAAAAGTTGTCGCTAGCGATGGGCAATATTTTGAATGATTCATTTGTAAACATTTTTTCACAATAAAGTTGCATTTTCATCAAAAAAAAACAGCGAGAACTTAGTTGCGCACCTAATACAAATTGGCATTATGGGACTTTGGTTCGTCAAATTTGAGGTTTCTAAAAACATTAAATCGAAATTTGTAATACTTTTTATTAGGATACATCTCGGGAATATATCCTAATATTTTTTTAACTGCAATTTGGCATATTTTTATTTTATGACTCTTAAAACTAAACTAAAAATCAGAACCAAACTTCAAACGCAACATAAAATACATGTACTTGAATTATTTTGAACATCATTGTACGTACTCAATGGTTCTTTATGAGCTTCATTTGTATTTTTGCAGACAATTTCGGATGAATAGAGAGTGTATTTTTTATAAACACTCTACTGATAGGTAACAATACACTTTACTAAATTCTATAGGCCTGTTTTCTTTCCTGACGTGATTAATTAAAGGCGGGGTGAGAGTGCTACTGAAAGCTATTCTGGAAAGTTTAGGAAGGATTTTTAAAGTTATGTGAATGATTAATGCATTTTAATATAAAAATAATTGGGCAGACTTAAAATCGAGATTTATTTTTTTTGGGTAAAATGGACGCAGAAATCTTCGATCTTTTTTCAAAATAGATATAAGAACGTGATATTTTATTTTATAAAAAATAATACCTACAAAACAATGATTAGTACTTTCAAGTAAGGAATTTTTGAATAGCAATATCATTGCAAAATTAAATTGCGAAAATAGAACGTAACTATGGGATTATTCATTAGGTGGCGCCTTTTTCAAAAATAAAAAAAATATAAACTTCAATTTTATGGGATATTCTATATTATCATACGAAAGAACTATTCTGGACATTTATTTTTTAAAAATTATTTCCTTCAAATGTTGGTCATAACTGCGCCTAACATGGTCCATTCTGAAGTTCCAATTTTCGATGATGCGTTCGAGCATTTCAAGTGGTATTTGGCGAATGACACGAGTAATGTTGGCTTCCAATTTCTCAATCGTAGTTGACTTATCTATATGGACTTTGGACTTTACGTAGTCCCAAAGGAAAAAATCTAAAGGTGTGATATTTATGATCTAGGCGGCCATTGCACAGGTCCATTACGTGAAATTAAATGTTCACCAAATTGTTCTCGCAATAAAGCAATGCTTTTACGGGCTGTGTGGCAAGTAGCGCTGTCTTGTTGGAGACAAATGTCGCCGAGATGATGGGTTCCAATTTCAGGCAGCAAATAGTAAGGAAAAGCCCACAAAAGTCATCCTTTCTCGAAGTCTCTCCAAAAAGGTGGTCGCGACATTTGTCTCGAAAGCAGCTCATGTAACAACAATTCCTCTACAAGATCAAAGAATTGTTACTGCCGATTGGTATACAACCATTTGTTTTCTGCAAGTCATCACTGAGCTTCGAAAACCCAACCCCGAACGACGTAATCATTCTCCACGAAGACAATGCAAGTATGCTCCGTATAATCCGGATCTAAGTCCCAACGATTTCTTTACCTTTCCAAAAATCAAGAACGAACTGCGTAATCAAAGGTTCCTGTCGTCCGAAGGAGCAGTTGGTGTCTTCAAAATGCAATTTTGACTGTACCAACAAATAAGTGAAGCAACTGCTTCCAGAGTTAGTTCCAGCGCATGCAAAAGTGCATTAATCTTCGTAAAGAATACTTCGAAAAATTTTAAAAGCTATCTACTGTTTCATTTCAGTTTTATATGCGAAACTTAAAAGACAACCCACGTATAAGTTTGTTAATTTCAAAAATGTTTCTGCGATTGTAAATTCACAGTACAGTTTACAATCGCACAAACATTTTTAAAATAAGCGTACACTTGTGTAAGGACGTAACTTTTCTACTAAGAAAACAAATCTTATTAATAAAATTACCGTACTTACAGCGTTATATAAACACTCCGTTCCAAGAATAGAAACATAATAAAACATAATTACTTAAATTCCCCAATGTTAGTAATCAAGTCAGTCAATCTAGGGTTAAGCAGCAAAAGTTACGATCTCAACCTAGAAGATGTTTATGGCGTCCTGAGAATAGGGGTTGATTATTAGAGTCTTTATCTGTTGTCGTGCTGGTGATGTGTCTTCTGCGACAATGGAGAGACCATTCAAGTGTTGCCAAATAAAGGACTAGAATTTACGAGACGTTGTTGTTCTAATTCGATGAGGGCGCTTTACAAACTTAGTCGAGTGGAAAATAGAAAATTCAACAAGTTAACCTCCATCGTTATTGTGGAGCCGAGGGATATATATTTACGAAATATGCCGAGGTCATTGATTTGTGTAATTAGTATATACGCAGTACATTAAATTAATATGGCGTTATTTTTCAGTAACTTTTTCAATAAATTAAAACGACACAAATAAAATTAGTTCTTCCTCTTCTTTTAAAATTAAGTCATCCACTGACGTGTCGTTTATCACAATATAACGAATCTAAATTTTTTTATTTTTTATTTTGGAAAATAATGTACAATTCTTTGCTATAGTGTTGTCAAATGATCAATAACTATTTTATTAATTAGTAGTCTTTTGGAATTCACATGCGAAAGTGAATATATACACTACCGGTCATATTTAGTTGCTCACTCCAATTTTATGTGTTTCCTGAAATATGGATTATCTTTCGAAAAATCTGTATTATAATTATTCAACAATATTATTAGTGGAAGTAATTCCATATGAATTTCTACGAAAATCTTAAATTGTTTATGACATATCGTAAAGGTGTCAAATATTATATAGGCTAATCCCTACAGTATTAACAGTTTTACCTGCATTTCCGGAAGGTATTACCAATATTGTGTTATTGTACTAACTAATTACAATATTAGGATGTGTTATTCAAAAAGGAAAATAAATTTTATGTCAGTCATCGTTCATCTTTTGTTGCGAAAACAGTGAAATAGAGAGTTATTGTGCATATTTTAATGCAATACCGAAGACGAAGGAATTATCTGTTGAAGTGCGTGCTATGATAATTGCTTATCATCGTACGGGTAAAAGTAATCGCGAAATTGCAAAAGAATTACGATTAAATCGCAGAACCGTTGATTATAACGTTAAAAAATTTGAAGAAAGTGGTACATTTTCCAACAAAAGAAGATCTGGACGACGCAATGCGACGACATCTGCAGATGACCGGCATCTAATACGGATAAGTAGACGCGATAGATAAAAAACAGCACCAGAAATTGCTGCTGAAATGAATAGAGCGCGTGCTAAACCAATTAGTGTGTCCACGGTACAGAGAAGGTTAAGGCAAGCGGGTTTATACGGAAAAATTGCTTTGCGAAAACCACTACTACGAAAGCAAAACAAGATAAAACGACGAAATAGGGCTAAAGAACATAAGAATTGGACGATTGATCAGTGGAATAATGTGTTGTGGACAGACGAATCGAAGTTTGAACTTTTCGGTAGTAAAAGGCGAATATTCGTAAGTAGATCCGCAGGAGAAAGAGTACTGCCAGAATGTATTGCGCCTATCGTAAAACATGGAGGAGGTTCAGTAATGATTTGAGGGTGTTTTGGTGGAAGATCTGTAGGCGATCTCGTCAAAATTGAGGGAATCCTAAGAAAAGAAGACTACAAGGAAATTTTAGAAAATAACGCTGTTCCTTCAGGACTAAGGATTCTTGGCGAAAACTTTGTATTTCAACAGGACAACGATCCGAAACACATTTCTAGATTGTGTGGCGATTACTTGCGTCAACTAGAAGAGCAAGGGCAAATCTTTATAATTGTATGGCCAGCTCAAAGTCCTGATCTGAACCCAATAGAGCTTTTTTGGGAAGAATTGGGCAGGAAGGTTCGAGAACGTGCTCTATCATCCACCTCTCTACTGTGGGAATAACTTCAAGAAGCCTGGGCACAAATTACAGAAGATACACTTCAAAAATTAATTGAAAGGATGCCGCGGTTATGTGCCGCAATTATTAAAAATAAAGGTGGGCACATTGATGAGAGCAAAATTTAATAATAATTAATGATAAAGTTTTTATATAAGAAAAATGTAACTATTTTATGTTTATTTTACACTATTGTATTGGTACAATAAATAAATTTTCAGTACACATTTGATAGTTTAATAATTTTGGCTAAAACTAAGGGTGGGCAAATAAATATGACCGGTAGTGTAAGTTGTAATCTAATAATAAACACCTTATGCACACATCAAGCAGGCGACTAGTAGATTAAACTAGTATATAGTTTTGAGTTAAATCCAGACCTATCCAAAACTCTAATAGTCACGTGAGTTGATTCAGACAGTCTCTGTCGGGAAGGCAGAACCCACAAAACTACTTATCTGACGTCGTTTATGTATGAGTATTCTGCATCTTGTAAAATGTTACTACAGCTTCAGTTCAAATGATCAAATAAACATTTGTACTGAAAGTAGTTGTCAATTGATAAACAAATGTGAAACTGCAAGAATTTTGCGGCACAGTGGTTGAGAATCACTGGTCTAGACAATGCGTAGAAGCTAATTCAAGTGAACCAAAGTGAACCAAAACAGTTTCTTCTGGGGTGTCTACGTCATCGACTATCTTGGGAATGTGCAAATCATCACAGAAGAGTATTATGCAGCACGATTGAACTGAACACATAAAGAAAGCAATCACCTTTGACATCATTACAGTACACCAGTTCATTCACAATTCATTTCATAAGCAATAATTCTTGATGTAGGTTATCGGTTGCTTCCTAGATTTACTTCCTAGTGATTTTTTCTTGCTCCTAAACTCCAAAAAATGGCTGACTGAAAAGAAACTTAGCTGAAACAACAAGGCAATGTTTCAAAACGATGTCCAATTTAAAAACTCCGAATTATCTTAACTATACAGAGGTTATAAAGAAGTTTAAGCAACTGTGGGGAAAGTATATGAAACGTAAAAATGAAAATAACCACTTCCGAACAAAGAGACAATGACTACGGCGATCGTTTCATTTAATCTAGAGTTCATCAGGTAGTCTAGTTTTCAGGTTCTATATGGCGATTACCATTTATATACATGATAGTTGATACAAATGGCACTCTCAAGGACGACTAGAACAATTTCTTGTTGTCCTTTGGATGTCTTCAATATTGTTAAAGAAGCTCTCATCATTCAGCACTAACTTCAGTCTTGGAGGAAGAAAATAGTCAAATCTGGTGAATAAGGTGAATAGCTGAGAACGGGCACTTGCTTGAAGCCCAAAAATTCCCTACAATGTCCGTCTTGTACCTACGGTTAAGTACTTGGACCACACACGACGAATACTCTTCCACAAGCGTTTAGAACACTCAAAAATTTCCAATGTAGGTCCGCTTCTCAGGGAAAAATTCGTTTACTTAATGTTGAAAGAACCTTTAAGCCATTTATACACACGAGTCTCTGTTATCGCCTTGTTAAAGCATCTACTGCGGTGCAAACGTACATATATTAAATCAACTCGTATTATTTACAATATTTTTTGCCTTTACCACGCGATCTATATCAAAAAACCCATTCTTTATTCGCTGCCTTGCACTTGGATAACTTTAAATCAAAAATGAACTTTCACTTTTCTCGCTTTAAGAACGACGTTAATGTTGACTTTGTTAGATTAGAAATGGGAAATATGTGGAGCGTAATCTAAATGCAAATACAACTTTGATTATGTTTTCTCCGACTTCTTTATTAAAATGTTAATGTGTATACATCGTACTTTGACCGTGTTTCTTTGAGGCTGTGTCTGCTTAATGTTATTCAACAAAAACAAGCGCTAAAAGTTTTCTGAAATGTGTTGATTTCACTACACGTATGTGTTTCGGAATGCCACAAAACAGAACTTGAGTTTATATGTACACAGTTGTGCGCGCTTGATAAATACGCTTTATTTTATTCATTGGAAAGTAACATAAATGTACTACATAATCTTACACGTAGGTTGCGCTGTGAATACCCAACTTTGCTAGAATAGAAATGAAATGCGAACTATTTACTTGTTAAGTGTTTTATTTTATACTGGTTTTGTAGTATAAAATAAAACACTTTTTTTTAAAGAAAGAATAGTTTTTAATCAATTATATATTTTCCATTTTGCTCAATGACCTTTTGCCATCTTTCTTTCAGCTGCATGATTCCGCACTCATAAAATTTGTGGTCCTTATCAGCAAAAAACTGAACCACTCGATGAAGAAACGGTTCGACTTTCTGTCGATTAGCCAAAGAGGTAGCCACCTTTAATCGACGGAGCTTATTGGCTTCCGTTAATTGGTGCGGCACCCATCGATCGAGTTTCTTCACTTTGCCAATCGAAGAAAGGTGACGACTAATGGTGGCAATGGACACTTGAAATGTTTCTGCAAGGCTACGCATTGTTGTCGACGGATTACTTTCAACTTCTACGCGCAGCTCGTCGTCATTAACGGTGCTACGCGCATATCCGCGGGGCTCATTTTCCAAATCAAAATTTCCCTCGCTGAATTTTTTAAACTATCGCCGTAATGTGCGTTCATTACACGTGGTTTCACCGAACGTCTGATTAATTTCTCGCGTTGCTGTAGCTGCATTTAATCCCTTTTTAAATTGAAAGAGGTAAATTGCCCGAATATCTCTTGCCGACAGCATTTCCATAGGCGAGACAAGGACAGGTGTATTAATCATTCCAAGAAATGGAACAGGTACACACTTCAAAATAAATACCCTTTTCTACAAATACAATAATAATTTTCACCAAAAACATACACGTCTTCACACAGGTGCGATTCAGTTCAGACTGAAGGAAAAAACGGACATTACATTTGTAACAACTTGATATTATTATACCGTTTAAATGTGTTTAAAATTAGAAAATTTCAATTAAAAGAAACTTAATTCTCATCAATAAAGTTTCAGTGATTCCAAAGAGCGACGAAAATGTTATGGTTATTTTCAGAATATGTCATCGTTGTAAGATTAATAATGAAAGAGGACGATAAAGTAATTTAACCTTATTATTAAGTACAATATTGTTTTCTTGTCTAGAAAAATATGATAAATTGTTTATTATGTTTCCCCACTCCCACCTTGAGCACAGATGCTTGTTTCTCTCGATACAATGCAGAGCTTAGAATGGCCGGATGATAAAGTGTTTTTTGCGCATCTTTTGCGACGAGAAAAAAATGTGTTTCGAGTTGCCGGTGTGATTTATGTATAAAATAACTTTAATTTACGCGGCGTGAAAGTCACTGCTTGCGAAATTTAGTAACCACTCTCCAAATTGAATGGAGTAGTATGTTAATTTTAATTAGGTCTTCCTGTAAATGGTTGCGCTCCTACCTCCCGATTTTCTCTACGGGTAACTTGTAGCAGGATTCAAGAGATTTCCCCGGTATCGTCTCTTTATGTTTTATAATAATTACAACAATATATTTTAGATTAATGTTGGTGGGTTTTAAAAGTCTTCCTGATATACGCTATGTTTCAAAAATAATGATGAACATCTTTTACGTATTGATTTGGAAGAGAAAAAATTAGTCTTCGTGGATTTTAAAATTTGTTTTTACTTACATTGTGTTTCGGAGATAATGTAAAACTTTACATGTTGATTTGGAAGGGAAAAAGTTTATTTTTTAAATATATTTCCAGTAAAAACTGGTATTTTTGAAAAGTTATTGTACATTAACAAATAATCGCGTTCCAATACTTTCGTAGTTACCTGAAAACGATTCTGATCTCAAAATTTATCTAACTCCCGTGGTTGAATCCTGAGAGAATGAAAAACTTGGAAAAACCATGTCAAAATCTGGACTTTTGAATGAATAAAGAAGATTATTTCCAAAATTTGAATGATTTTTCTACAAACAATAATGAATTCATATTCTTCAAGTTTAGAACTATGGATTAACGAATTAGGAAGTCTAAATTCGAAAATTTTTATTTTGCCCAAAATCTCAATTTTTTCAAAGGGGTATAGCTGCAAAAATTGGTATTTTTGAAAAGTTATTGGACATTAACGAATGCTCGCGTATTGATGCTTTCGACGGTCCTAAAAACGATTCTGACCTCCAAATTAATCAACTCCTTTGGCTGAATCCTTACAGAATGACGAACTTCAAAAATCATGTCAAAATCTGGACTTCTGAAGGTGTAAATGTATTATTATCTAAAGTTTGAATAATTTCGCGATTAAAAGTATCGATTCGGTATTCTGCTAGTTCAGAACGACTATTTGACCTATCACTAAAGCAAAATTGAAAATTTTTATTGTGTGAATCTGAATTTTTCCAAATACTGCCAAAAATTGGTATTTTTGAAAAATTATTGTACATTAACAAATTATCGTATTCTAATACTTTCGAAGATCCTAAAAACGATTCTGATCTCAAAATTGAGCTAACTATCATGGTTGAATTTTTACGGAATGATAAACTTGAAAAACCATGTTAAAATCTGGACTTCTGAAGATGCCAATGCATTATATCTAAAGTTCCAGTTTCAAATACAGCTTTTTAAAAGTGAATTGATCTTTTATAGTAGCCTTGTATATTATATATATATCAATACTTGGATGCATAGTACCCAATCTCTATCTTTTGATTGTATAAAAAAAAAATGAACATCCACTATCGGGATATCTATTTTACGTCCAATAGGATGATCTAATTAAGTGAGAGAAACGTAGAAATTTATTATTATACCAGGTCGGCTGAAAAGTCCCGGGTCTGACACATAGATGGCGTCACTGTTATTAAAACCATATATTTTTTAGATAGTACTAATCTTCAAACGAAACGTGTCAAAATTTGACAGCAATCCGACCATTAGTTACTGAGATATTTCGTTAAGAGTGAAGCTACTTTTGTTATTTAAAAAAATGGAAAAAAAAAGAATTTCGTGTGCTGATAAAGTACTGCTTTTTGAAGGGAAAAAATACTGTTGAAGCAAAAGCATGGCTTGATGAGGAGTTTCCGGACTCTGCGCCAGGAAAATCAACCATAATTGATTGGTATGCTAAGTTTAAACGTGATGAAATGAGCACCGAAGACGGCGAACGCAGTGGACGACCAAAAGAGGCGGTCACCGACGAAAACATCAAAAAAGTTCGCAAAATCATTTTAAATGACCGTAAAGTAAAGTTTATCGAGATAGCTGACATCCTAAAGATATCAAAGGATCGTGTTGGACACATCGTGCATGAATATTTGGGCATGCGGAAGCTTTGTCAAAATGGGTGCCGCGCGAGCTCACATTCGATCAAAAACAACAACAAGTTGATGATTCTGAGCTGTGTTTGAAGCTGTTAAATCGTAATAAAACCGAGTTTTTGCGTCGATATGTGACAATGGATGAAACATGGATTCATCACTGCACTCCGGAGTCCAATCGACAGTCAGTCGAGTGGACTGCACGCGATGAACCGGCTCCAAAGCGTGGAAAGACGCAACAGTCAGCTGGAAAAGTTATAGCGTCAGTTTTTTGAGATGCGCATGGAATAATTTTCATAGATTATCTTAAAAAGGGCCAATCCATCAACAGCGACTATTATACAGCGTTATTGGACCGTTTGAAGAACGAAATCGCAAAAAAGCGGCCCCATATGAAGAAGAAGAAAGTGCTGTTTCACCAAGACAATGCACCGTGTCACAAATTAATGAAAACAATGGCCAAATTAAGTGAATTGGGTTTCGAATTACTTCCCCATCCACCGTACTCTCCAGATGTGACCCTCAGCGACTATTTCCTGTTTGCAGACCTCAAGAGAATGCTCGCCGGGAAGAAATTTAGCAGGGATGAGGAGGTGATCACCGAAACTGAGGCCTATTTCGAGGCTAAAGACAATTCGTATTACAAAAATAGTATCGAAAAGTTGGAAGAACACTATAATCGGTGTATCGCCCTCGAAGGCAACTATGTTGAATAATAAAATCGAATTTTGCCAAAAAACTATGTTTTACTATGGTAGACCGGGGACTTTTCAGTTCGACTGTTATTATCATCAGTCTTGCCATATCAATATATGTAGAATATGTGATAGATTACTTCAAAACTTATTGTCAACAGAAAAGCGTCGACAAGGATTTACTACAATCAATATCAACACCTCACCTTTGCAGGGAATTTTGAGTTTTTATAAACAACTGGTCTGGTATTTCACTTACTTAATAACCTAATATCTCTGATCACGCAAATGATTTGATTTAAATATTAAACGAAAACAGAATTACGAATAATATTCCTTGCCTCTGGACAAAGTGTATTTGCTTTAAAATTTGACGTGAAAATATGCGGAACACTGCATTTTTAATTTCACGTTTTTCGGCGAACTTTTGGACAGCCGGAAACAAAATATTTAACTTTTAGTAGAAAGATACGCGCAAATCCCCTTAATAATTCATCAGCAGAGAGAAATACACATTTTTTCGCTGCCTAAAATATTCAGTAAAGTGTGCCTTTGCAGAATTTTAAAATTTCATCGTGTTTCGGACTAAAAAAACGTTTCTTACGTTGTTTGTGTGGAAAACATGTTGTGCTGACATGTTTGATAAATTAAATTGTTTTAGGGGCGATGTATCTTATGTTAATTTAAAACAAAAATTTTGCAAATTTTATATTTTTTTAATTACATATTTAAATTAATTCTCTAGTCATTAGAAAAAACATGCAATGTTTGTATTATCGTTTAAATATTGTTCACGTCTTGGTGTATATTTTGCACCATACTATTACATTTATCAATTACTATTGTGTGAGAAATAAAGAAGGAAGATGTAGATAGAAGGATTTCTGACCTATGACAGAATCGACAATTTTATTTCCGCTTCCTTTTAGATTTTTCAGAGGTTTCAGAAATAGAATTTAGCTATTCTATACTTTATATCGTATTTGCTTACAAATACTTATGTATGGTATGGCATATTAGTTCGTAGACACTGACTGTTTAATGGACTCTTAGCATCTTCAACAGCTTCATTATTTGCGAATTTAGAGAAGGGCTTCCTATCACTTTCTGACTCTTGGTTTTCATTTTCTATACGCGCACATAGTTTTAAAATCGCAATTCTTATTTGAAACTGCAGATAATTTATCGGTTGTACTGGTAATAACAATATTTTTTTGTTTATTAATGAGGCTTTCAGGCTATGTACTCGTGTTATACTCAGTATTGTAAGAAATATTATTGGGTTGGCAACTAAGTACTTTCGGTTTTCACTGATAGAGAGCGTTGTCTAATTTTTTGGATAACGTATGTTAGTGCTGTACTTTACCGTTTGTCGCGTGATACTAGTCACATTGACATAACTTCAGAAGCAAGTAGTGCGTGAGGGTTAATTTTAAATGGAGTGCAGAAACGAACATTTTCGACATATTTTACTATTTTATTTCCGTAAAGGAAAGAAAGCTGCTGCATCTCACAAAAAGATATGTGAAGTTTATGGTGCCAATTGCTTAACAGAGCGCACGTGTCAGAATTGGTATAAAAAATTCCGTTCTGGAGATTTTTCCCTCAAAGATGAGCAACGTTCTGGTCGGCCTACTGCAGTTGATGATGACCAAATCAAAGTCATAATTGAAGAGGATCGCCATATAATTGTTCGAGAGGTTGCGGAGAGGCTACATGTATCGCACACAACAATTGAAAAACATTTAAAATGTCTTGAGCTAGTTAAGAAACTTGATATTTGGGTACTTCACGAATTGAAAGAAATTCATTTAACACAAAGCATCAACTTTTGGCACCTTAGACGAAATGAAACCGACCCTTTCTTAAAAAGAATCATCACTGGTGATGAAAAATGGGTCTTGTACAGTAACATAGTTCGAAAACGATCATGGAGTAAACACGATAAACCAGCTCAAACCACATCGAAAGCTGAATTGCATCCAAAAAAGATCATGCTGTCAGTTTGGTGGGATTATAAAGGTGTTGTGTTTTTTGAGCTGCTTCCAAGGAACCAAACGATCAATTCTGATGTTTACTGTCAACAATTAATAAAACTGGATGAAGCAATCAAAGAAAAACGGCCAGAATTATCAAATCGGAAAGGTGTAGTTTTCCACCAAGATAATGCAAGGCCTCACACATCTTTGGCAACTCGTGGGAAACTATTGGAGCTTGGCTGGGAAGTGATGCCACATTCCCCATACAGCCCTAATCTAGCACCATCTGATTACCATTTATTTCGAAGTTTGCAGAATTCTTTGAATGGTAAAACTTTCACAAATGACGATGACCTTCACTTGTACCTGGTTCAGTTTTTTGCTGATAAGGACCAGAAATTTTATGAGCGCGGAATCATGCAGCTGAAAGAAAGATGGCAAAAGGTCATTGAGCAAAATGGAAAATATATAATTGATTGAAAACTATTCTTTTTTTTTTTAAAAAAAGTGTTTTATTTTATACTACAAAACCGAAAGTACTTAGTTGCCAACCCAATATATTACTGTTCGATGACACGTTCCTTTTTAACACCGGCTGTAGTAGCAGAGGAAGGCCTGGACAAGAATTTTTAAATTCGCGAACGCGAGTTTAATAAAAACTTATTTGGTAAAAGTTATTAATTTGTCTACTTTTGGATAGCTGTTTCTAATATACTCTGCTGCCAAAAGAATGGCATGGAACAAACATGTTACGTGAAGCAATTTAGTAAAAGAATTGTTTCATGTTTGAACCGCTATTTGTAACCAATATTACAATATGGGTGTGGTGATATACGAAGTTTCTCATCAGCATTTTTTACAGTTCGCACTATATATTCAGCGTTCTTTCCTTTTTGTAATATTTTACTGCGTTTTATCGCCTTTTAAAGTGCGTACGTAGAAAATTTTTACATCCGTCGCGAGGCATCTTCGCGTCACTGACGTGGAACAAGCTATAGGCAACGTACGCATTTGCCTCCTTCGGTTTCAGTCGCTAGTTACCCGGATGATTGTTCCTCCTTACAATAATAGTACATAATATTTGCTTTTGCAACGCTCAAAGTTAAGAAAATGTATTGATTCTCGTAAAAAAAGTGTCTGCAACTTTACGAATTTTAATTTAAATAATTATTAAGATTCACGTTTGATGGACAAGCACAAGAAATAATTAATCAAAAGAGGGAAACGGACACTGAAGTAATTAATCATGAAAAAACAATTACGCCAACACTACTTTTAGAATGGAGTTCGAATTACTGAAGGTTTCCATATCTGAAACAACTACAATTTCGAAATTTCGAAGTGGAACATTGCAATTTTAAAAATGAAATATGAAGAAGTCCCGTCGGAAATCAGCCAGTTTAATATATTCATACAGGCGAAAGATTTGTCTCCGCTTTATATCTTCATAATTATTCCGTACACATGGCTCAATAAATGTCATATATCATATTGCGGTCGCATTTTGGGATGCATAAATTATCTGCGACATCCTGGCTGCCGGCGGCGTTGTCGTCTGCGGGCTCAAGTAACTTTTGAACGCCACTTATTAGCTGACTGCGAATGATTTATTAATATCGTTATGTCAGGCGATTAATTCCGATGATACAACCTCATCGGAAAATTCGAGATGTAACCATGTCGTTAATGTAAGACGTCTTTAATGTAATTTAATAAATGCAGGCTTATTTTGCAGCCAGTCATGTCATCTAAGTTATCTTTTAAGGTTAGAATGTGATTAAAACCTAATTTAGTCTAGTAATGCAAATTATATTTTCCTTATTACTGGTATGCTATAGTGCTAGTATACCCCTGTCGTTATATGTTGGCTGAACAGAACTTTTGATACAAAATTTGATGTCTTAACCGAGTCCGAAATTATTGCTTTAAACCTACATAAAACGAAGGATGACGAGGGAACCTGTTTTTCATTTTGCCTGGGTGTTTCTAGATAACACAGTTTTAGAAACAGTTCTCTTAATATGGAAACATATTTATTCTAGAGGAAGATGAAGAATGGTGAAAGGCAATTCTTACTGTGTATAAAACTTTGGTGTATCATTATGATTCAGAGATGAAGACGCAGAGCGTACAAAAGATAGAAAAAAATAGAACCGACCACCAACACAGGGTCAAGCTATGGTAACAATATTTCTGGATTATATATATATAAATATAATCCAGTTAAAAAGCTTTGCTTTGAGGTGTTTCAGAATTTTTGAAAGATAAATAATAATATTTCCTGCGTCTTCTATATATATATATATATATACAGTGAGTTCATTAATGATTGAGATGGAACCTTATGCAACCAAACATACACTATTGGTAGCCTTACATTCAAAATTCCCTAGACCCTAGAAATCTATAGTTTTAAAAAAATTATCCAACACACTTAATATGAAATTAAATCCAACTTACCGCTCTATACACCAAAAATTTACCAATACTTCTGAAAATTACTGATAATTGATAACACGTAATTACAAATCAAATAAGGCAAAATTTCAAACAATTTAGTAGGGTTATAAAGAGAGGTCTGTCACGATCTAGTTACAAGGATATTTCATACCAACTGTAATCTTTGTTGTTATATACTTGGTTGCATAATCCGTCTCAATCTTTATTGAACACATTGTACATATATATATATATATATATATATATATATATATATATATATATATTATTTCCTCAAATAAAAAAACCTTAAAGGACGACAATTTGAAACAGAAGTCCATGCTGTTATTTAGAATAATTTTGAAAACGTTTTCAAAAAATAACTTCAATCGTTTGTTCGAACAACTGTATTCTTAGGATAAGATAATTTCACTACAAAGTCAGTGTATAGGACGTGATAAAAGTATCATTTCATTTTAGTAAATACAGTTTTTAGTTTTCACTGAAAAATTCCTAGCAATTTATAGTGTAATAAACAGAAATTAATGTAAATCACCATACCAATATGGGCCATCTGACCATCAAGTACACCTTGGCACGTCCAAAGAATCTAAACTTTCTGAGCCGCTTCAGTTTTATGTTACTGAACCCCATTGGACTGTAGGAGACATCACACCACTTACTTTAAATAATATTCCGACGAAAAAATTTGTAAATAAATAGAAAGTTATGTTAAGAGTTTTGTGTTAAATTACTAATTTTTTAATATACTTATATATGTATATTTGGAACAATTAAGAGTTCTTTTTATAAAATATCTGAATAAAACGAATCTCACGTACGTTTAGTGAATTAGTATGCTACAATATCCATGCAACAGATTGTTTTAATTATTAATTAAATTTAAATGCGTAGATTTCAGAGTGTTGAAATTTTAAGCACTTTTTACATAAATTTAAAAGGGCGCCCGATCAATATAATTTAAAAAAATGAAATAATTTTAAATAAAATTAACTAATTCCATCTTATTATTACTATTTAAATACGCTGTATAGACCTTTGCACTTTATACAACTGATTATTTTCAAATTAATTTTCTAATGCTACTTGAAGAAGTGTACACTTTTTTAAGTGCTTATTATAAAATATTGGTGTAAAAAACGATCTCTAAAGTAACGGTACAAATAAGTTGTTGTTGTACAAATTTTTTCCAATTATAATCATTTGGGTGACTACCTTTGATTACTTAACACTCCAGTAATTACGCGTCATCTGAGAGATTCAAGGAAACTGTTTTGCGCCTGATTAAGGCACATTGATACCTGTGAATAATTCCTCCCACATTTTCTTAATGATAAAATATATGTATTTACTCTTTCGTTTTACTACATCTACTATTCTATTTAAAATGAATGCTAAGTAATTATTGCATAAAGCGAAAGAGCATCTCACAGATGACACGTGACTACTTATGCCCCATGGGGAGTCGCGACCAGTGGAGTGTTAATTTTTCCTATATAATCAGGCCGTATAGAATAGTTCGCGGTTTAAATTGATGAATGGTGTTATAAGATTGTCTGTCTTTATGTAATTCTTGTCAGATTACTTATTACTTGTCTAAAATACCATTTACAATCTAACACATTCTTCACTTTCCAGAACTTGAAATTGATGATAAGATGGCGGGTCATTAATTAATAAACCTGACGAAAGAGGACAGCGCTAATAAAATATCTTATTTGTAAAACAGAGCCGTTTATTCCGAACGTAAGGAGGCTTCTTTTTTGACTAAAAAGCGAACTGTCATTTTGTTTCGCAGGAGTCTGTTTACGAGAACCAATTTCCATCGATTGCAACCATAAAATGATAAACATCTCAGTTTAAAGCACATGTTTCGAAAAAATATTTAAAATTCAAGTAGAAGGTAATTTTGATGGAGCCTGTGGTTGATTAACTTAATCACTGAAGGTTGAAATATAACCCCTTTCCACATTAATTTTCGTGTTTTGCATACGTATTTCGACAACTAAGTTGTCATTATCAGCAGATATCTGCTGATGATGGGAAGTACAGAAAAATGTACTGGTTATTGGGTTGACATTTTCAGTCCTGTCAGTATAGCTTTTGCTTCATCAACAAGTCCTGAAACCAGTGTGGACTTATGGTATTCAACTTTGATGCTGTACCAATCAAAACAATCGACAACTCGACAAAGGTTCCAAAATAAAGTACCACGAGGTATTACAAATGCACTATTGTATATTCGCAATGACAATTTGCATGACGACCTGGAGGTAAAAACTGTCGATAACGTTATTAAAAAGTAGGTCCAAAGATACGAACGGCGGTTCCATTGGCACATCAATATCGAGCCTCTCCAGCTGCTGGATAATGATTCCTTAGTCAGAATATTAAAGAGAGTAAAACTATTTGCCCTAGTACAGTGAAATTATTAATTAAAAAAAACCCAGTGCACATTAAAAACTGTCAAATATAAATGTCAGAACCAGTGACTATCATAGGATAGGTAATTTGTAATTTCAACACTCTAAGGGTGTTGTTATATAAATAAAATATATTTTTTAAATTATCACTCTATTTCCTTTTGTCTTATTATCTGCTAATGATGGAAAGTATAGAAAAATGAACTGGTTATTGGGTAAACATTTTCAGTCCTGTCAGTATGTCTTTTGCTTTATCAACAAGTCCTGAAACGAGTATGGACTTATGGTATTCAACTTTGGTGCTGTACCAATCAAAACAATCGACAACTCGACAAAGGTTCCAAAATAAAGTACCACGAGGTATTACAAATGCACCATTGTATATTCGCAATGATAATTTGCATGACGACCTGGAGGTAAAAACTGTCGATAACGTTATTAAAAAGTAGGTCCAAAGACACGAACGGCGGTTCCATTGGCACATCAATATCGAGCATCTCCAGCTGCTGGATAATGATACTTTAGTCAGAATATTAAAGATAGTAAAACTATTTGCCCTAGTACAGTGAAATTATTAATTTAAAAAAACCCAGTGCACATTAAAAACATTGTCAAATATAAATGTCAGAACCAGTGACTATCACAGCATAAGTAATTTGTAATTTCAACACTGTAAGGGTGTTGTTATATAAATAAAATATATTTTTTAAATTATCACTCTATTTCCTTTTGTTTAATACCTAGAGAAAGGTTCAAACAAATATTCAATAAGAATACTCATAATGTATCACAATTTTCTCACAATAAATACAATCAATTTTTAAAAGTGGAATGATGAATCTGATTGAATATCTTCGCCAATCATCATAGATTTTATATTAAATAATAACATTTCACAAAAACAAAATTTGTATTGGACAAATAATCCGTTCTATTCAATATTAATGAAGAAATTTCACGTTAGATTTACGAAGGTGTTTGTAATAGTTTCTTTATTAAATTTAATCATTTAAAAAACATTTATTCTTCTTCTTTAAGTTCCATCCCTTTCAAATAAAGTTGAAAAATATATTTATATCATTCTATAGAGGTTTTAAACAGCATAATGAAATAATAAAACCATTTCGGTTTGCAATCTTTGTTAAATTTCCTAGATATATTGTTCGATTCTGTGTTCGTCAGAATTAAATAGATAAAGGTTGTTAAAATTTCTAGAAAATTTATATTTTATATTTAAATATTTAATTTATAATACGCTGATGAAATTTAATTATTTTAAGTCATTGAGGTGATGGGGGGAGGGGGAGCAAGAGGGATAATATTTATTTCACGTAGTTGAAAAAGTAATTAAATAGTTTTTAATGTTACTGGAATATTTTTTTAATATACCACACCTTTTCCTTTTTACACCCTGAGAAGGGTTCAAACAAATTTTAAACAATACTCAACTCTCTATTCGTTTTTATGGATCACAATTTTCTTACAATAAATATAATTTATTGTGAATATATAACTTGAGTGATGAATTCAGTTCAACATCTTCGCCATAGATTTTATATTAAATACTATCGTTCCGTAAAAACAAAATTTATATTGGACAAATGATCCGGTCTATTCAGTGTTGAAAAAATTTACAAACATATTGTTCATGATAGTTTATTTCTAAACTTAATCATTTGAAAAAAATTTGTATTCTAATAAATCTCAATGCTTTTAAATAATGTTGAAAAAATAATTAAATAATTTTTAATATAATTTGTATTTTTTTATTTATCACGGTTATTACATTGAAAAAAAAATAAAACAAACTTGGGGGATAAAAGAAATAATATTTGTTGCATTATGTTTTAGTTCTTTTCAATTTAAATACTTTTAATATTAGTGTTTTATTTATTATTAATTCGTTTTGTTTAACTGTTAGAGAGTGTTCAAATATATATATTCCATTAGATGATTTATACTTTTTCTCCAACATTTATAACTAATTTTTATAAGCCGAATGAACAATAGAAATGCACCAACTTCGAAACTTGTAGATTTTATATTAAATAGTAAAATTATAAAAAAAAATAAAGTCTATATTGGGTAAATAATGCGGTCTATTTAATACTATTGAGGTGCTACACTTATAATTACATGAAACAATAATTAGGCTCGATATATGTAAATGTTTAAATAACAGAATTGTAGGGACGATAAGTATAGGGGGTGTATATTCATTTTCAAGTCATGAAAAGCATTTTTCTAGACCATTATTGGATAATTTTGCACTATCGTGGTATCTAACAACTGAAAAAACTAAATACTTAAAATACTTAAGTTATGGACATAAAATAAACTTTTTACGAGAGAAAGAATGTATATTCGAATTCATTTTATCATCTGTTGCTTGTATTGTATACATACTATTCTTAGAACGCACAAACTCATGAAGTTTCACATTAAAACTTTCTTTTAAACCCGCGTAATTTTTAGAACTCAAAAAAGCATCGCTACGTTTCCGAAAGTGAAGTGAAAAATATCCTTTCATCTATAAACTCAAAGGGGCGCGCACGAATCACGGCGCGCGATATCCAGATACCAATCCGTTCAACCAAAACATTTCGACTACTTCGCACGGTGATGCGTGTTTAACTGAAAGGGATGCTGTGTGTACCGTGAAGCTATCCCCCGAACGGCGCGAGCGACATCTCTCTCAAAATCGCACCTGTCATATCTCCGAACGTGGAAACTACGTTCCATACCCTCTGTGTACCGGATTTCTTCCATCTCTCATTGTTTCGCCGGATTAAACTCGTCGAAACGCGTTAAAACTGACTGCGCGGCGGATGTACGGATTTACGGTGGAGGCGGGGGGGGCAGACTGTGGAAACAGTTCAAATCATTTCGGTTAGGGCGAAGGGTAGATTGTGTTTTGTTTTGTCTGGACCCGCTGAAGGATTCCAGGGGATTTGGGGAGTTAACGCCGATAAATGAAGACGCTTATTTGATGTTAGTTTTAATATAAGTCCTAAGTAATAAGTTTCTGTATTATTGCTCTCGGAAATTAGTTTTCTCGAGTTTGAGAAAGTACAGAATCAGTACAGAGTTTACTTAGGAACTGTGATAAAAGTTTCATTCTTACATCTTTTACAGCGAGATATGTTAGATTGAGTGAATAATTTATCACGGAACACTTACTTCGCAAAAGTTAAGGAAATTAATTTAATATTCGAGTCCCGTGGATAGAGTTTCTGGCACTTGATTCCTGTAAAAATGAAAAAGCAATATTTTTATCATTTCTTTGCTAAGATGTGATTCAAATTTGTCGCCATTTTTTTGCGCCTTTGGCCAATTTTTTCTCTCCTACCATATTCTACTTCTTCTCTCATTTTTTTGAAAGGAGTTTGCTGGCAAATATTGGTATTTTTGGGAAGTTATTATAAATTAATAAATGTTCACGTTTCAACATTTCCAAAGGTCCTAAACACAATTCAGATATCAAAATTTATTTCAATCTTTTGGTTCAATCCCTACAGAATATTTAACTTGAAAAGCTATGCCAAAATGTGAACTTTTGAATGCGTAAATGGATTATTTCTAAAGTTTGAATGATGTTTCTGTAAAAAGTAATGATTTTCTATCTTTCAATTTTGACGAAAACCTCAATTTTTGCAAAGGGATATTCTCACAAAACATTTTTTTTTTGAGAAGTTATTATAAATTAACAAATGCAAGCGTTTCGATACTTTTGTAAGGTTCCCAAAAACAATTTTGATATCAAAATTTATTTAACTCTTTTGGTTCAATCCCTACAGAATGTAAAACTTGAAACCCCATGCCAAAATGTGAACTTTTTAATGTGTAAATGGATTATTTCTAAAGTTTGAATGATGTTTCTGTAAAAAGCAATGGTTCTGTATTCTTCTAGTTCAGAACTAGTGTTTTGCACACTAAAATCAAAACTTTTAATTTTGATCAAAATCTCGATTTTTCCAAAGGGGTATACTCGCAAAAATTGGTATTTTTCAAAAGTTATCGTACATTAACAAATACTCATGTTTCAACATTTCCAAAGCTCCTAAAAACAATTCTGATATCAAAATTTATTTAACTCCTTTGGTTCAATCCCTACAGAGTGTAAAACTTGAAAACCCATGCCAAAATGTGAATTTTTTAATGTGTAAATGGATTATTTATAAAGTTTGAATGATGTTTCTGTAAAAAGTAATGGTTCTGTATTCTTCTAGTTCAGAACTAGTATTTTGTACACTAAAATCAAAACTTTTAATTTTGACCAAAATCTCAATCTTTCCAAAGGGGTGTACTCTCAAAAAATTGGCATTTGTCGAAAGTTATTGGACATTAACGAATGTTCATGTAATGATATTCTCGAGGGTTCTAAAAACAATTCTGATATCAAAATTTATTTAACTCCTTTGGTTCAATCCCTACAGAGTGTAAAATTTGAAAACCCATGCCAAAATGTGAACTTTTGAATGTGTAAATGGATTATTTCTAAAGTTTGAATGATGTTTCTGTAAAAAGTAATGGTTCTGTATTCTTCTAGTTCAGAACTAATGTTTTGTACACTAAAATCAAAACTTTTAATTTTGATCAAAATCTCAATTTTTCCAAATTGCTATTTTTTCAAAGTTATTATAAATTAACAAATGCTGGCTTTTCGACATTTTAGAAAGGTCCCAAAAACAATTTTGATATCAAAATTTATTTACCTCTATTGGTTCAATCCCCACAGAATGTTAAACTTGAAAAACGATGCCAAAATGTGAATTTTTCAATGTGCGTTTTCTATAAAAAGTAACGGAATTGTATTCTTCTTCTTTGCATTCTTCTAGCTCAGAAATACTAATTTACGAACTAAAATCAACTTTTCATTTTGACGAAAATTTCAAAGGACAACACGCAAATATTCGTATTTTTCAATCGAAGGAATGAATCATTAAAAAACGATGAGAAAATTGTTAAGGCATTCTAAATAAACTGACGATAAATAAATCTGTTTCATGTAAGCAGTGTGGATGCTATTGTTTTCAAGACCAAAACATGTTTAGAAAGCTTTCGGACTGTCAGTTTTTTTTAAGGCGTGAGCAAGATGAATATGCCTGTGAAATGTTTGTATTTTTAGACTGGGGCAAAAATCAGAATTTACTGTGTAACATGTGGTATTTATTGTTTTAGTTGTATGCGTTACAAAAGGACTGAAATAATTTTACGTTTATTGTAATGGCTTTTTTTTCTTACGAGAGCATTTACTTTTTGCTTTCGTCATACTATAGATTGTGTTTGCGTTTATACGAGTAGGTTACATACTTCTACTTCCGTTTATATTTCGTTTTTATAGTTCATATTGTATCGAGGAAAATTGAAAAAATATGTGTAACACATCTACTTGTAAGTGTACACGTACACTACCGGTCATATTTATTTGCCCACCCTTAGTTTTAGCCAAAATTATTAAAGTATCAAATGTGTACTGAAAATTTATTTATTTTACCAATACAATAGTGTAAAATAAACATAAAATAGTTACATTTTTCTTATATAAAAACTTTATCATTAATTAATTTGGTACGTAGACTTCCGCGGTCGTGGTCCATGCTATCTGCTTCTGGGTTTCCGGGCTGGAACCGCGTCACTAGTATATCTGCCGACGTTTCGTACCCATTTGTATGGGACATCTTCAGGGCTGAACTACTGCACTGAAACTGTTTCAGTGCAGTAGTTCAGCCCTGAAGATGTCCCATACAAATGGGTACGAAACGTCGGCAGATATACTAGTGACGCGGTTCCAGCCCGGAAACCCAGAAGCAGATAGCATTTATCATTAATTATTATTAAATTTTGCTCTCATCAATGTGCCCAGCTTTATTTTTCATAATTGCGGTACATAACCGCGGCATTCTTTCAATTAATTTTTGCAGTGTAACTTCTGTAATTTGTGTCCAGGCTTCTTGAAGATGTTCCCACAGTACAGTAGTGGAAGATAGAGCACGTTCCCGAACTTTCCGGTCCAATTCTTCCCAAAGAAGCTCTATTGGGTTCAGATCAGGACTTTGAGCTGGCCATTCCATTATAGAGATTTGCCCTCGCTCTTCTTGCTCTGTTGAAATACAAAGTTTTCGCCAAGAATCCTTAGTTCTGAAGGAACAGCGTTATTTTCTAAAATTTTCTTGTAGCCTTCTTTTCTTAGGATTCCCTCAATTTTGACGAGATCGTCTACAGATCGTCCACCAAAACACCCCCAAATCATTACTGATTACTGATCATTACTCCATGTTTTACGGTAGGCGCAATTCATTCTGGCAGTACTCTTTCTCCTGCGGATCTTCTTACGAATATTCGCCTTTTACTACCGAAAAGCTCAAACTTCGATTCGTCTGTCCACAACACATTATTCTACTGATCAATCGTCCAATTCTTATGTTGTTTAGAACAATTTAGTCGTTTTATCTTGTTTTGCTTTCGTAGTAGTGGTTTTCGCAGAGCAATTCTTCCGTATAAACCCGCCTATCCTAATATTGTAATTAGTTAGTACAACAAAATATTGGTAATACCTTTCGGAAATGCAGGTAAAACTGTTAATATTGTAGGGATTAGCCTATATAATATTTATGGTATTTTTCCAATTTATGACACCTTGACGATATATCATAAACAATTCAAGATTTTCGTAGAAATTCATATGGAATTACTTCCACTAATAATATTGTTGAATAATTACATATAATACAGATTTTTCGAAAGATAATCCGTATTTCAGGAAACACATAAAATTGGGGTGGACAAATAAATATGATCGGTAGTGTATATTTGTGTTTTTATTGGCTTACTTCAATGTTTCATGTCACCTGTTTCTATTTCAAATATACGCTAAAACAATATTTACAAAGTTTTTGAGACTTTCCATTTAAAAAAACACAAATCGAATAACATAATTGTAGAAAACATTTACATATAGAAATAACAAATGTCAGAAAAGAGAAACATAAATAACGTGTCATAAAAATACCGTAAAAATTTAAGTGTTCAGATAGCAATGTTCAATGTTACTATAATTGCTCTGTAAATATAAACACGTGTATTTTATACATTACATAAACAGCACTGTAAAATGTGGTGATAATTCGCACGTTTCGAATTTCGAAAAAAAAAACCAATTTTCTTTCTGTATACAAATAAAACTTTTGTTAAAATATAACAAGCCGAATAGAGTACTTCACATTCTCTCGTTCTAATGTTTATAAATATGCAGTATGTCGTGGGAGAATCTATTATGTTAGAAGTAGGAACTGCGACAGTCTTAATAAAGGGTTTTCCAATAAGGACTTGACAACTTTTTTTCAAAATAAAATGCAGACCATTTGAGATATTTCACAAACTTTATTATCGGGTTGAAGTACAATCAAAACATTTATGAATGGAACTCGACTTCGTTCATATGGCCACCGCGGGCACGTTTGCAGCGGTCGATTCGTTGGACCCAATTTTCGATGACTCGGCCACACAATTTGGCCGAAACGGCTGCTATTTCGCGTTCAATGTTGGCTCTGAGCTCTTCCAACGTTGTCGGCTTGTTGGCATAGACCAATGACTTGACGTAGCCCCAAAGAAAAAAGTCTAGAGGCGTTAAATCGCACGAACGAGGCGGCCAATCGACTGGTCCATTTCTTGAGATAACGCGCTCATCAAACTTACTCTTCAATAAATCGATTGTAACGTGTGCTGTGTGGCTTGTGGCACCGTCCTGCTGAAACCACATGTTGTCCAAGTCCATATCTTCCAATTCGGGCCAAAAATAATCGGTAATCATGGCGCGATAACGATTACCATTCACAGTAACGTGACGATCATTATCGTCGACGAAAAAATATGGCCCTATGACGCCGCCGGCATGCAAACCGCACCAAACAGTTATTTTTTGTGGATGGAGTGGTGTTTCATGAAGCACATGTGGATTTTCACCCGACCAATAACGCATATTTTGCTTATTGACGAACCCATTGAGCCAAAATGAGCTTCGTCACTGAAAATGATTTTGCGATGAAATTGATCATCTTGGCGCATCTTTTCCAGAACCCAATCGGAGAACGTACGTCTCTTCAAATAGTCCATCGGCTTCAATTCTTGAGTCAGCTTGATCTTGTATGGGTGTAAACCAAGATCCTTACGCAAAATTCGCCATGAAGTGGTCTGGGCGATGCCCAACTCTTGAGAACGCCGTGGAATTGACTGATTTGGATCATTTGCTACGGACGTTTCAATAGCAGCGATATTTTCGACACTTCGACCAACCCGTTGTCCCACTGGCACGGCAGCATCACACAACGAATATGTAGACTCAAATTTTTGCACTAAACTTGTTACTGCCTGTCTACTAGGGCGAGAATTACGACCGAAAATCGGAGTTAACGCTCTTAAAGTAGCGGTCACCGATTCCGAATTTCTGTAGTAAATTTTTATAATTTGCAGACGTTGTTCGTTCGTGTACTTTACCATGATGAAAATGTTAAGTTTAGTGAATAAATTGACAGCGACAGTTCGATGATTAGTGAAAGGGTGCGTTCACAAATTGAATTAAAAGTTGTCAAGTCCCTATTGGAAAACTCTTTATATAATTTTATCATCATGATAACTGTTATAGGTGGTAGACAGGTTTCGTTCCAAACCTGTGAGCAAAATATAACTACACGTAACACTGTATACTTTTGATTTTTTTTTTATTATGTATAATACACGTAACTATAAAAATTTAACACTGTTCGGTTACACGTAAAATATAAATGGCAGTCGCATTATGCGCGTATTCAATAATTCAAAATATTTTAAAAATGTGTGACTATAGTCATATTCTATAAATTAATATATAAAATTTAACACTTCATAAACGGTACAGAAATTTGCGTTGAAACTCCAATAATTTCTCGTACAAATGTCTAAAAATGATCACATCGTAAGCTAAATTTTATATCTGCATTAACAAACACAATTTTGTTTGTTTACACGTCAAAACTACCACCAAATTGTGAACCGATGTAGTGCTCGTAATTACAATAATTTTGAAAATTTAATTACTAAAAAATAAAATGACTAAACCATAAAAATTTTGAATGAATTTTTTTTGTAATAAATGAAGTTTATTGAATTACGAAAATACTGCATTCAAAACAAAATACCATATCAAGGTTTAAGAAAACATGAATTAAAGAAAAATATAAAAGATTATTTGTTCAAACAACAGTTTATTAATGAATTTAATTTTAATGATATAATTCAGAAACCAAGGCAAAGAAAACAAGGAATACCTGTGGGAATAGATACTTTTAGTTATAGATATATTTAAGTTGGCAGTAATAAGTATAATGTAAAGTGTTATATGTTGAACTTTCTTTTATTCCATTATTAAATAACTAAAGCAAAGTGTATTATTATTTGTAACAAAACCTAATAATATTAACATGATAGCAGGCTGTAGTTCGATGTATTAATTTCGTTGAAGAAGATAGAAAGTGTTGGAAAACTATAAAGCATAAGAAAAATGGCCATGTTAGTAAAAGCACTATCCCGATTTTTGATGATGTAGATTACAATAAATGGAAATTACGTATACTAAAATTTTTGCAATTTAAGAAATGCAAAGTTGTTGTTGACAGGGAAATACAATCAACTGATGTGAAAGAAGACTGGGAAACAATGGATATTAAAGCCACAAATTATAGTTATAGTGTGATTTCGAATAAACAATTGGAGATAATAAGTGAACAAGAATGAGCTTATGGAATAATAAAGAAGTTCGATGAACTATATCTAAAGGAATCAACAGCACTGCAGATGGTATGTCGCAGTAATCTAGAATGTGTGAAGTTAACAGATTATACAGATCCAACAAACTTTTTTAACGAATTTGAAAAGGCTATAAATGATCTAAAAGCAGCGGGTGCGCAAGTTACTGAAGAAGAAAAGTTAAATTATATGTTACGAGCATTGCCAGGAACATTGAGTCATATTGGTGACTTAATTGATGTGTTACCAAAGCACGAACGTACTGTTGAATATCTAAAAGGAAAGATTAAATTAAAATATATGCACAAGAAGAATGAAACAATTGAGAAATCAAATACATTTATGGCAAGCTCATTGACACATAAGCAGAACTGATGTTTTAAGTGCAGCAAAGGACACATACAAAAGTACTGTCAAAGTTATGCAAATTATTCTGAAGGACATTCTAGTGGTGTACAGAATCGAGGTGGTCGTGAACAATACCAAAGTGGTCGAGGACAACGAGCTAGGAGTCGCAATAAATATCGTAATAATCGTGGCAATTACCATACACATCATAGCAGAGGCCAGGGAAACTATAGTGGCGGACAATGGAGAGGAAGCGACAAGATCGAGCATCGTGAAAGCAGTAACAGTGAATGTAATAATTTTTGTGTTCAGGTAAATGTATCAGCAGCAAGTAATAAGAATTCATCTAGTACAGATATAATAAATTGGTTATTAGATAGTGGGTGTACTGATCACATTATAAATAATGATAGATATTTTGAAAATTTTGTTAGTCTTAAGGAACCTGTAAATGTTAAAGTAGGAGATGGTCGTGTATTGCTTGCGACAAAAATTGGGCATGTAAAAGCATTCTTTTTTCTGTATGATAAACAAATACTTGTAAACCTAAAAACAATGTATATTTTGTAAAAGAAATGTCAGCAAATTTAATTAGTTACTCTAAAGTTACTGAAAGAAATAAGATTGTTTCTTATGGAAATGTTTTAAAAATTTATAATCAAAATAGTGAGTTAACAGACACAGCAAATAAAACTAAAAATTTATATGAAATGACAAGTCACATAAAAACCAAAAATAATGATTCTTTGTATTCTCACAATACCAAATAAAAGGAAAGATTTAGATGAATTAATAAGAATAAACGAAAGCGAAGAAGATGATATTAAAGTTGTCAGAACACGTGGTTCATGGGGGAGAAATGGTTGTCGATTATACATTTTATTGTGATAGTGCACAACATGATTTATATACTTATCTATACAAAATATCAGACTATATTATTGAAAAAATGAAAAATGGATTAAATAGACATGAATCTTTGCGTATTCAATTAGTTTTAGCTGTTCAATACGAATAATATGATGTATCTGGTAATGTGATTAATTTATATAAGCGGTATTTTTCATCAAATATATATAATATTACAGAGTTTAGCGTATCAGGACCAGCTACAAAATACATGATTATTGAAAGATTAGTCGGTCCAGTTTTAACAGAAATGAAAAATATCGTAAGAAAATTTGAGACATTTAATGTAAAAAATACAAAACTTAGATTCGATTGTATTTCAAGTGTAGATTTACAATCAAGTAAGTATACTCCTCTTCGAGGTGGTACTTATAAACAATTGCCAAGTTTTATAACTACTGAAAGGTGTATTAATGTAAAAAATAAAACTAATCAGTTCAAATGTAACAAAGAAGAAAATTTTCAATGTTTTGAATATGCACTAGAAAGCATTCTAAATCCTGCTAAAGATCATAGTGATAGACCATCAAAATATAATATATCAAGATATGAACGTCTTAATATGAAATATCCATTAAAATTAACATCAGAAAATGTATCTAAATAGGAGTTTTTAAATGCATCTATTAATATTGGGTTGGCAACCAAGTACTTTCGGTTTTGTAGTATAAAATAAAACACTTTTTTTTTAAAACAAAGAATAGTTTTTAATCAATTATATATTTTCCGTTTTGCTCAATGACCTTTTGCCATCTTTCTTTCAGCTGCATGATTCCGCGCTCATAAAATTTCTGGTCCCTATCGGCAAAAAAATGAACCAGGTGCGAGTGAAAGTCATCGTCATTTGTGAAAGTTTTACTATTCAAAGAATTCTGCAAACTTCGAAATAAATGGTAATCAGATGGTGCTAGATCAGGGCTGTATGGGGGATGTGGCATCACTTCCCTGCCAAGCTCCAATAGTTTCCCACGAGTTGCCAAAGATGTGTGAGGCCTTGCATTATCTTGGTGGAAAACTACACCTTTCCGATTTGACAATTCTGGCCGTTTTTCTTTGATTGCTTGATCCAGTTTTATTAATTGTTGACAGTAAACATCAGAATTGATCGTTTGGTTCCTTGGAATCAGCTCAAAAAAAACAACACCTTTGTAATCCCACCAAACTGACAGCATGATATTTTTTGGATGCAATTCAGCTTTCGATGTGGTTTGAGCTGGTTTATCGTGTTTGCTCCATGATCATTTTCGAACTATGTTACTGTACAGGACCCATATTTCATCACCAGTGATGATTCTTTTTAAGAAAGGGTCGGTTTCATTTCGTCTAAGGTGCATATCGCAAAAATTGATTCTTTGTGTTAAATGAATTTCTTTCCCAAATATCAAGCTTCTTAACTAGCCCAAGACATTTTAAATGTTTTTCAATTGTTGTGTGCGATACATGTAGCCTCTCCGCAACCTCTCGAACAGTTATATGACGATCCTCTTCAATTATGACTTTGATTTGGTCATCATCAACTTCAGTAGGCCGACCAGAACGTTGCTCATCTTTGAGAGAAAAATCTCCAGAACGGAATTTTTTATACCAATTCTGACACGTGCGCTCTGTTAAGCAATTAGCTCCATAAACTTCACATATCTTTTTGTGAGCCGCAGCAGCTTTCTTTCCTTTAAGGAAATAAAATAGTAAAATATGTCGAAAATGTTCGTTTCTGCAATCCATTTGAAATTAACCCACAACTAATAGCTTTAATAAAAATCACGCATTACTTGCTTCTGAAGTTACGTCAATGTGTCAGCACTAACATACGTTATACAAAAAATAAAGCAACGCTCTCTATCAGTAAAAACCGAAAGTACTTAGTTGCCAACCCAATATATCCATTAATCAAACACTAATGACGATGTCTGTGTTGGAGAACAGTCGATTCTGTTACCAACTGAAGAAACTGGAAACTAGAGAGATGAAGAAGGTAATCAAATGCTCGACGAAATCAACTTTTCTTCCAACCGAAGATTTGCATATCCCTAAATTGGAAGACGTGCAAAAATCAAAGAATTGCCACGATCGCTGGACTTATTTCTTTGCGACTACTTAAAAATAGAAATATTCCACAAGGAACTTTTCAAAAAAATAAAGCAAAAATTTCGAAACCGGCATGGAAGTTGCATGGAAACCAATGGTGGACGAAAAACGACTTACTTTTTAATTAGTATTGCTATTAATGACATCAGAATAATGGTCTGGGGTACAATCACAAAAAAGAACCAATATATTCTTCATCTTACACTTGCTTCTGAAGTTACGTCAATGTGACTAGTATCACGCGACAAACGGTAAAGCACAGCACTAACATACGTTATACAAAAAATAAAGCAACGCTCTCTATCAGTAAAAACCGAAAGTACTTAGTTGCCAACCCAATATAATGATAAAATTAAACTATTAGAAACAGATACTGACTCACTTATTATATATGTTGAAACTGATGATATTTATAAAGATATAAAAGAAAATATACAACATTTTGATACGGATGATTATACAATTGACTGGATGCCTAGAGAAAATAATGAAGTACCTGGTTTATTTAAAGACGAATACAAAGGAATACCGATTAGAGAATTTGTTGGTCTAAGATCAAAAATGTATGCATTTAGATATGACTTAATGATGAATAAAGATGAAAAAAAAGTATGTAAGGGAATAAAAAAATGTAATACTGAAAAATTTGAAATGTACAAAGATTGTTTATTTAGTGATAAAACTACAACAGAAACATTGCTTCTGAACCAATATTCATTAAAACTAAACTGAATTTAAATTATATATTATTTAATCTTACAATGTATAGTTATATACCATATATTTTTTATATTTTTATCTAGATTAGGCTGTAATGCATCCTAACCTAAAATTAACAAAAATAAAATTTGTGTAAATAATTTCTAAAATTAATAACTTACTCTCTAGCAGATGCGGAGGTCTTTAACATCTGCTATTTCAAAAACCGAAGGCGTACATTCGCAATCTATTAGTCCGTAATGCAATATCATTCTCCCCTTCTCTATCAGAAATTTATTAATTACAGAACAATTACCGGGTGATTTGTCCAATATAAGTTTCACTAATGCTTCCAAAGCATCTCCATTTGCAGGGAGATCACCGTTCTCTGCTTTGTAATGAACTATGAATTGACATACAGGCCATGTTTTAGATTTTACAAACATCATTTTGTCTATTGTAAAATGTTGTGGACAAAATCGTTGAAAAGCTTGCATACAATGTTCTTCGTTGTTTGCATCATCACACCCTATTTCATTAGGTAAATTCCCTAAAATATTGATAAGTATATACAATAGTAATCAAAAAATATTGATAATTATGAATTTTAGACAAAAGGCATGTCACGTGGTTGAGCTGTAACGAGTGAAATACTTTTTTTTAACATGTTCTTTTTGTTATACTAGTTTATTATATTAGTATACTTACTTTTATATATATTCGGATATATCTTCTCACATTCTTCGAATTCCAATTTCTTACGCTTTATTTCTCGATAGAAAGCCATGAGTCAGATGCTGGTACACCGCTTAACACGAGAAAGTACAGGAAACAAATAGCAAAATCAAGATAGTTACTATTTTTCTCCTCCATACGTTCGCGGATGACACAAAATAATGTAAATCGGGTTGTCTATACGTCTAGGCATCTAATTGTAAAATAAAATTTTATATACAGTTGTGGACATAAAGGTACGGACTAATTTTGCGTTCTGTTGTTCGATTGTCTGTGATTGTAGAGTGCATTACAATTAATTTATATTTAAAATAATTATGTAACTATTTTATTTTTTACTGTTAAGTAAGTGAATTATCGTATTTTTAAGAATTACCGTTATGTTTGTAATGAATTCTATATTTTTTGTTATCGTTTTTTTTTTGTTATTTATGAAGACAAATAAAACTGCATGCTATAAGTTTTTCTGAAATGTTTACTTTTCTTTAAACATACAATTTTTGAGGTGTATTTAAACTTTAGTCTCTGACTGTATACACTACAGGCCATAAGTGAGGGATCACTTATCATAAATAACAAAACACTTGTATTTTAGACATACATATTCCTTAGACTTTTACCTGTTTTGGTGAGAATAATTGAAATAACAGTTGTAAATGTAATTCTGAGAAGGATTATTCGGATTATTATTATAAATTAGATAAATATATTTGTTTCTGAAAAATATTGTAAATGCTTTTAATAGTAATATGACGTCTATTTAATAGAAATATTTTGTATACCCCAATAAATTTAATAGGGTTTACAACGCAATATTATTATAATGGTATTAGGAATTCACAGCAAACTATTTAGCAATTTAAAAATTAGTTTTCGTTCAGCAGTTGTCCGAGTAAGTTGCAATACGAGTATTTGAGAACAGACGTAAAAGTAACTTATAAAAATGCCGAAAAGAAAGGAACTTAGCGCAGAAACTCGTAGTTCTATAATAACGCTACATGGTGAAAAATTTTCACTGCGGCAAATATCTCAAAAGTTAAATTTATCTTATCACGCGGTACTGTAAATCGACGTTTGACAAAGGCGGGACTACATGGGCGTATTGCAGCTCGAAAACCATTATTGAATCCACGAAATCGTAAAAAACGGTTACAATGGGCCCAGGACCATCAACACTGGGACATGGAAATGTGGAAGCGGGTGTTATGGACAGATGAGTCAAAGTTCCAAGTGTTTGGTAGTAATCGACGAGTTTTCGTTGGAAGACAAGTGGGTAAAAGGATGTTACGCGAATGTGTAGTGCCAACTGTTAAACACTGGTGGAGGTTCTGTGCTTGTTTGGGGATCCTTTTCCTTTGATGGTGTCGGAGATTTGTACCGCATTGAAGGCATTTTAAAAAAAGAGGGGGTACCTGAAGATTTTGGAGGAACATGCAATTTCGTCTGGGTTAAGGTTAATTGGTGAAGGTTTTCACCTACAACAAGATAATGATCCCAAACACACTTCCCAACTTTGTAAAAACTATGTGAATCAAAAAGAGGAGAAAGGGGTGCTGATAAATATGATTTGGCCACCACAATCACCCGATCTCAACCCTATCCTAATATATATTACTGTGGGATGAATTAGATAGAAACGTGAGAGAAAGCTGTCCACAATCGCAGAAACAGCTTTGGGAGCAACTTACAAGGGTGTGGAATAATTTACCAATGGATACGCTCCAGAAACTTGTATCGCGGTTGCCTAATATTTGTAAAGAAATCATTAAGCGCAGAGGTGGATACTTCGACGAAAGTCGAATATGATAAGAAATTCTACAGAAGAAGTTGAAATTATTTTATAAGGAAAACTGTTCATTTGTCTCGTAGATATAGTTTTGTAGAAATATACGTTTTGTTTCACAAAGCGTGCATGTTTTTTTTAAATTTCATCTACTGATCCCTCACTTATAGCCTGTAGTGTATATAGTTTGAGCTCAGACTATACGCGGCTAATACTAGGCTGTTATTATATATCATAGAACGGTTAATTAATAAAAAATTTACGATGCCTTGTATCTCCCCACACGAAGGATTATTATTATTTTTATTATTAAAATTATAGGGTAAATTAATAATATCGATTTAGGTTTTCGAACTACAATACTTTAATGCAAGCGATACCAATATATACCACTATATCACAAGATACATTAATGAAAATTTAATAACAGGTTAACATTTTCAAATTGGTCGTAAATATATGATAAGCCGAATTCCTGTTGAAGTAATTATAGAGTTAGTACATCACGGGATATGGCGAGATTAATTTCGAAACGCTCTTATATACTCTTATTGGTATAATGTAAGCGGGTATTTATTCTTGAAATTGCCTTACTGCTTCTGTGGGATTAATTATTTACTCAGTGCTTTCTCTTTAAAAGTTTCCCTTAATCAATAAGCGTAAAGTTATAAGGAGCCCCGTAAAAAGGCAATTCGGTCGAAAAAATAAAGTGCATTAAGCTGAATCGAGCTCTGGGGTATTTGTAAAGGGTAGTTTTAGTTTTGAAGTGTGGTAATTACTAGCTGACCTTGAATTTTCACATCGTAATGTTTTCAATTATGCGCTTTCGACTTCCCAAGTAATTGTTTACGTTAATCAGAGAGAGGTAATTATTCAAATGTAGCGGAGACATATTTGGGATAGAGTATAGACGATTTTTTTGGTTCAGAGGAATTAGTAAATACTTATTTTTGTCACAATATATATTCGTAGAGGTCGTACTTAGAAAAAGTAGTAGAATATCTAAGTTACGTCTCGAATAAAACAGTGAAAGGAAGGAAGATCGAAGGATACGTAATCAAAATATGTTAAAAAGAAGTCTCTCATCAATATTCAAATACATAGAGTCATATACTGGGAGATGTCGAGAAGAGGAGCAGACTTGCACAAGCATCTAATTCCTTGCGCAGAATATGGACGTCTACATCTCATGTCATAAGAAACAGCAAGTTGTAAGTCTTCAAGAGCAACATCAAGGGTGTGTTGTTATATAGATTGGAGGCATGAAAAACAATAAATGATTTTACAAAAAAATACAAATTTTTATAAATAGATGCCTCCAGATTATATGCAAAATATTCAGCCCGGAAAAACCAACGAAGAAATTAATAGACGATGAAAAAATTGATTCCATTATAACAAGGAGCAGATGGAGTTGAATCAAACATGCACAAAAATATAAAATGTAACTAGATAAGCACTAAGTTACAATACTACAAGAAAGATAAGACGAGGAAGTCACACAATTACTTATTCGGAGAAGAACCAATGAATGCGAGGTACACCAAACGCGTCTAGCTCGGAATGAAAGCAAATATAATGGCAAAAAATGGAAAGAGAGCATTTGTGTATTGGACGGAACTCAACATGGAAAGTCATGGCTATTGAAACACCTTAGTGTTATAATTATATATTGGGTCTGGGAAAAAGTTCGTGGCGTTTTTTCAGTAAAATTCAACTGGTCCCCGCATGGCGCGTGGACGAATTCATTTAAACCGAATATGCTCCATTATTATCGACAATGTTTCGCCATTTTTTTGGTAGATCCATGATCCCATCGGTGAAAAACTTCTGTGGTTTCTGGTCGAAAAACTGAATCAAGTAGTTTTCACAGGCTTCTTTTGAAACCAACTTAATTCCATTGAGAGAGTTCTGCAGAGATCGAAACAGATGATAGTCAGAGGGTGCTATATCCGGACTGTAAGGTGGGTGCATCAAAACTTCCCAACCAAACTCTCTCAATTTTTGACGGGTCATCAAAGAAGTGTGTGGTCGGGCGTTGTCATGATGGAAGACAACACCTTTCCTATTAATCAATTCGGGCCGTTTTCTTTCAATCGCCTGGCGTAATCTCTCTAGTTGTGCACAGTAGAGTTGAGAATCAATCGTCTGACCAGTTGGAAGTAGCTCGTAGTGGACGATTCCCCTCCAGTCCCACCATACACACAGCATCACTTTTTTTGGCGTCAATGTTGGCTTAGCGAACGCTTGTGACGGCTCACCATCCTTTATCCACGATCTTTTACGCTTCCGATTATCGTACGTAATCCATTTTTCATCTCCGGTTATTAAACGTTTCAGAAACGGTTCGATTTCATTCCGTTTCAGCAGCGCATCGCAGATGTTAATTCGGTCCATCATGTTTTTCACGCTCAACTCATGAGGAACCCATACGTCAAGCTTTTTTTTGTAACCAGCTTTGTGTAAATGGTTCAAAACAGTTTTGTGGTCAATGCCTAGCTCCATGCCAATATCGACACTGCTGATATGCTTATCTTGTTGGACTTTTTCAAGAATTTCATCAGATTTTTCAGTGATTGGACGACCGGAGCGTGACTCATCTTTCACATTGAAATTTCCAGAACGAAAGCGAGCGAACCATTTCCGCGCAACAGATTTCGATAAAGTACCTTCACCGTACACAGCACAAATTTTATCACAAGCCTGCGCAGCGTTCTTCCCCTTATCATAATAATATTGCAGAATATAGCGAAATTTCTCATTATTCTTCTCCATTTTCAAGTGCGAATAACTTTCCAACCACTGCACCGGTTACAATGTTTCTACGCTCAAACTAACGTTCGGAAGGTCATCTAAAAAACGAGCCGTCGGTGGTGTCGCTGTGACTTGTTGTTCTTTAGTTATCGGCAACCAATGCCATCTATCGGGAAAAACGCCACGAACTTTTTCCCAGACCCAATATATATACTACTGTGGGCAAAAAATAGTAAGACTTTTTAATTTAAATTTCGCGCGAAAACCCATTCGTCGAAATATTTTTTTTCTAGGTTGGTATGACTGTCAGTGACATCTGTGCCAAATGTCACATCAAAGTAATCATTAGCGTTTAGTATACGCTTGTCTTTCTGAAGTACAAAAAGTGCATTCGGCGATTTTTACAACGAGTGAAATTATTCAACAAAGAAGTTCCATTAAATTTTGTGTACGGAATCAAATTTCTGGTGCCGAAACGTTCAGAATGTTGCAAAAGGCCTTCGGTGATAATTGTTTGTCGCGAGCAAGTGTTTTTGATTGGTACAAATTATTCAAAGAGGATCGAGAACACGTTGATGACGAACCACGTCCAGGACGGCCATCAACATCAACTGATGATCAAACACGTCAATCGAATCAAGGAATTAGTGCTTGAGAATCGACGATTAACAGTCAGAGACCTTACTGGCATCGTTGGAATATCGGAAGAATCAGTGAAAACCATTTTGAAAGATCATTTGGGCCTAAGAAACGTGAAAGCACGTTTGTTCCAAAATCACTCAATTTTTTCGAAAAACAGCATCGCGTTGACGTCTGTGAAATGCTTTCCGACTATTAAGACAAAATGAAAGGCATCATAACTGGAGATGAGACTTGAATCTACGCTTATGACCCGGAAACAGACGATCAGTCGGCCGAATATCCTATCAAAGGTGAGCCGAAGCCCAAAAAACCACGTCAAAGCAAGTCAAAAATCAAGGTTATGTTGACAGTTTTCTTCGATTATCGAGGTGTGGTGCACTCCGAATTCCTTCCGACCGGCCAAACTGTCAACAAAGAATACTATTTGAGTGGTATGCGTCGTTTGCGCAATGCTATTCGTTAAAAGAGGCCAGCATTATGGGCCGACAACTCTTGGTTTTTGCACCACGATAATGCACCGTCGCATACTGAGTTTTTCGCCAAATTTTCAACCAATATCGTGCCGCAACCACCGTATTCGCCTGATTTAGCTCTGTGTGACTTCTGGCTATTCAGCAAACTCAAACGACCGCTCCGGGGAAACCGTTTTGAGTCAATTGAAGACATTAAACGTGAATCGCTACGCGCATTGAAGGCTATTCCTGAAATTGACTTTAACAACTGTTTCGAGAATTGGAAGAAACGTTGGCACAAGTGTATTGGGGCCAGGGGGGATTACTTTGAGGGGGACGAAATAGATTTGGAAGAATAAATTAAGAATTTAAAAATTATGAACAAAGTCTTACTATTTTTTGCCCACAGTAGTATATATGTGTATATATAGAGAAAGGATTAGTAACAACATGAAGACACGGTTAACGCGTTTCTGACATACACACTTGTAAGTGAAAAAATTAATATTAGAACTGGTTCGATTGTTTGAAAAAAATAAGAAATACCATTATTGACAAACAATTAAGTCATTTATATCGATTAATTTTTTTTGATTTTTTATTTGCAAGCACTGCTATCCTATTGACAAATTATATATCGCTACCTACTTTGCATGTTCGTCACCAATTATTTCACGAATCTCTCTTTTTTTTCAATTGTTATCAACTAATACTGTATCCTTTCCACTTTTCAGACAGTTAGAGAATAGTTTCAGTGCATCTCATTCGGTCTCCCGTGGGAAATTATCGTCGTACCTTGAGCGTAGTCGGGCGCGAATTAAACCGTTCTTCATTACTGGAGGCTGTCTCCCTTAATGGGTTTTATAAGTGACGGAAACGTTTCCACTGAGCTCCGCTGCACTTGACGCAGATATTCGTAAGAGTAAAAGTTGAACTTTTCAATTGTTCTCTTCGGCCTTAATGAATTGATACCGCGTTTTAATGAAAACGTATTAAAACGGAGTTGCTTAATGAATTTTCTTTTCGACATCGTAATAACGATAATTGCATATTTGAAAAACAAGTTGATCCTTTTCGTTGTCATCAAAAGGTCTCGAATTATCCCGAAATCTCGTTTAAATTTTACCCCGCCTTCACTACACCCAAAGCTATGCCCTTAAAATTAGTCGAAATTGAAATCTAATCATCTAGTGTACGAGGGAGCGTTTTTATATTCGCGGAATGAGCGGGTTGTAGAGGGGTGAGTAGGCGCATTGGGGGCGTGGCCTGTGCAGCGACTCATGATTAGTATAAATACGAAGTTTCATTGTTATTAGACAGTTAGTCTTTGAGCTATCGTCAACCAAGTAACATAATCAGGAGTGAAAAGTGAAATATGGAAAAAATCGAATATCGTGCCGTTATAAAATTCCTTGCCAGGCAAGGAAAATCAGTCGCGACCATAATGAATGAGATGTCATTGGTTTACGGCGACTCTTGTCCAGGAAAAACCATAGTGTACAAGTGGCATAGTTTATTTAAACAAGGAAGGGAATCCCTTGAAGACGACCCGAGGCCGGGCAGGAGCATTGAGGTGACCACGCCAGCACTTATCCAAAAAGTTGAACAAATTGTACTCGAAGATGCTCGACTAAAGAAGAAACAACTCGCAGAAATGGTTATAGTATCCGATACAACAATTTTTAAAATACTGCACGATCATCTCGGCATGTCTAAGGTTAGCGCAAGATGGGTGCCGAGAATGCTCACGCCGCCCCAAAAGCAACAGCGCGTAGAGTGTTCGCGTGCATTTTTGGACCTCTGTAATGAAGACAAGGATGGTGTATTGAGTGGAATTGTTACTGGAGACGAAACTTGGGTTCATCATTATGAACCTGAGTCCAAACAAGACTCCATGCAGTGGCATAAAAAGGGCACAGCACCTCCCAAGAAATTTAAAGTGTCACACTCAGCTGGGAAACTCATGGCAACGGTATTTTGGGACTCGGAAGGAATATTGTTGATTGATTATAAAGATAAAGGTGTTTCTATAACCGGAGAATATTACGCTTCAATATTAGAGCGACTAAAAGAAGCCATTAAAGAGAAAAGACGGGGAAAATTGACAAAAGGTGTTCTGCTTTTGCACGACAACGCGCCCGTCCACAAGAGCCGCGTTGCGTTTCTGCCCTGCATAAGGTGGGCTTCGAAATTGTGAATCACCCACCCTACAGCCCAGACCTGGCCCCGAGTGATTATTACCTGTTTCCGAAAATGAAAAAAGAGCTGCGGGGTAAAAAATTTACTGCCGATGATGAAGTCAAGGAGGCAGTTTCGGCGTATTTTGCAGATAAAGAGAAATCATTTTTTTATGAGGGTATAAATAAATTAATTGAAAGATGTGAAAAATGTATCCGTCTTGCAGGTGAATATATTGAAAAAGAAAAATAATTTGGTTTTTTTATTTCCACCCCTTGTCCCCCATTCCGCGAATATAAAAACGCTCCCTCGTATATCAAATACTTACAACTCATAATCTTAAAGGATATATTTTGTACAAAGTTATTAGAATGACGAATGACGAGATCACCTGTTCAAACTTGCTACATTTATATCCATAGAATATTGTATGTGCACGTTTGCTCCTGTATTATCAAAATCATATTTCAAAGAAACTTCGCCGCAATTTAATTAAGAGGTAAATGAAGGAGTTAAAGAAAGGTCGGTATCCCTTTAGGCATGGTAAATCGCCTTTTCACGAAAGACCGTTTCGGGATTATTAACTTGGTCCTCGGAAAGCCCCAGTGGATTTGCGGGAACAACCGAAAATTTATGTAAAATTAATGAAGTCATTACCGAAAATACGTTTACCGCTCTCATATTTTACGATATAAATTACACAAACCTGGATAGAGAGAGTAGTGCTAGCGTATTTATATATTAAAGTTAGAACAGTATTTATGGGATCGCGGACTGCCAGGATCATATTTTGTATTAATGTTGATTAAAGGTATGCATGTATAAAATACTTTACAAATACGTTTTAGTGTTTAGTTTTACTGGCTCAAAATGAAATCGTTTTAAGTAATTATATTCTGTAATGTATTTCCGCTCAAAGTGCTCCGTATTAAACTCGTATAACAAACAGTTTCTTAAATAAATTTTATCGGCTGACATCCTTCTGGTTTGCAAGCACAACGCGCACTGACGGCTGTATTATGAACTTTTTATATATTTCGAGTATACGAAGAAGTATTTAATATTTATTCTGTAAGAAAGAATAATATAAATTGTAACAGTCTAAGTGATAAAATATAATATTACTAAAAGAAATTGGAACTGAAATTTGAAAAATTCAATGTAGAATTTTCCCTGTAAACCTCAATTAAGGAATGTACCACAGCTACCTACACCTCACGACAAAGACTGCTGAAAATAAACGCTTTCAGGAGACCGGCTATAATTCCCGGAAGAAATTGAAATGAACGTTCACGCTGATTCGTTTTCCTACACTTTCACCACTGACAAGACTTATCTTTGTTTCGTTTCTGTTCTTTTATTTGGTTGGCCTGGCACGAATCAAGTGAATAAGCGCCTTTTTTCGTTCATTACAAAACATGATGGATTAGATGCAGTGAGTTACGCAAAGATACCGATGGGGGCGTCCGCTTTTTATATTTATAGATAAGCTTACGTCTTCTTTAAAAGCGTTTCGTTTTCATAAAGAAACCGAAAGTTTGGTTAACGCATTTTTATGTTTGCGAATACTTCTTTCCTTAGACAAGCACTTCAAACAGTACGTCCATAAAATCTAATTTAAAATTGTTTTGATTTTCTTGCAGAACATAAATATAACAATTCATTTTTAAAAATAGAATTCTTGTTTGACTCACTGCCAACTGCTATGATAATAAAATTAGAGAATTTTTTATTGAAATTTTTATAATAATAATAATCCCGAGAAAACCATGAATGAATATATGATTTCTATTGGACAGAAATAAATAAACAAACATATCCACCCGTCCTTTAATATTGGAGGTTGGGTTCTAATGAAGCTATGTAAATCAAAACTCTTTTTCTCATTTCTCGGAGGTTGTATAACTGTGAAAGTCTCCAAAATTCTGCAGTATCTTATTAGGCTTGTGCATTTAGGTTCCAACAAAACTATGTACATAATCAAAACCCTTTTTTTCCTTTCCATAGAAGTTGTTCAATTGTAAAAGTCTCCAAAATCCTGCAGTATTTTACTTGGCTTATGCATTTAGGTTCCAATAAAACTATGTACAGAATTATAACCCTTTTTTCTTTTCCTTGGCAGTTGTTCAACTGTGAATGTGTTCAAAATATTGCAAACTTATTTAGCGTGTGCATTTCTCCAAATATAATATTACTGTCCCTAAGCCAATATTCCTTTGCATTAATTCATACAGATTCAAGACAAGCCAATTTCTACATATTGTCTAACCTACTTTAGTCTGCCATATAAATGGCTTTTCTCTTATGATCCAATATATCTCGTTTTTGAAAAATATAATTGACCGTCTTTGCATAATCTGCATTTAAGGTCTCTATATTATGTCTGCTAATTATCATCATCAAGGACATCAGAAACCATTTTCACAGTTCAATTTTTTTTGCAATTAAAAACCAGACGTTTTACGAGTGTAGAATCATGCTACTATCAGAAGAATGACAAATTGTATTCGACCAAAATGGTCAATATATAATTGAATAAGACGCCTATGTACGAAAGAATTGTTAACTTCCATAAAAAAAAGAAATTACTTTTCGAACAAGTCGGTAGTTATAGGAAATCAGTTAATAAATTGGAAAATATATTTTGAATAAAAACAAACGAACATTATACGTTCATCAATACACGAATATAAAATCAGAAAAACACGACGCAATATTCGATTCAAACGCTTTCTTAAGCAAGTCTTTTGGTTTTATGCGCACTATGAAACTTTCCTCTCCCAGTTGTCTATGTCTAAATAACAGTTTGGATCGTTTAAAGACACATCTTTCCGCGGTCGACTTATCGAAATAGATGCGCATAAAAATTTAATCGAATGATAAATATTCTATGCGATTCGATTTAAGGTTCACATAAAAGGTAAACGTCCAAACTTTTCAATAATAACGACGTCGTCCGTCCACGTTATTGTACTGTAAAATGTGTTTTTCAGGGTACGCCATTATACATATCAAAATGCCTTTATATACACGAATGTCTTTGTTTTATTTCTTTTGTTTTTCGGCCGCTTGTAGAAGGTCACGTTAGGAACGGAATTGGAAAATGCCAATTTATGACATTTCATCATAAAGGCAAATGTTGCTTACAAAAGGGAAACGCAAACGTTTCACTTACTGGATCGCAACATATAAAACTTTTCTTTATAGTTTTGGCTTTGGTTAAATAGTTTTCTAGATATGCCGAATTTGAATCATGTAGTATAACTTACATATATAGTGTGAAGTAAATAGATTGGGGTAAATTTAAATGTAAAAATAAATAAATATTAATTACAAGATACTCACAAAGCTACGAACACATATACATACATACATACATTCATTGACAGATATTGGGAGCAAAAAAGAAAAAAATAGTAATAAAAAATATAATTACTCCAACTGGTCAAAGAATACCGTGCATTCATTTTACCTCGCTACGAAAACTGTACCACATTATATTCGAGTCTAGCTGCCGAATACCGATCAGAATGTAAAGTGGTGGGGCGCGAGTCATTTGAATCACGACTATAACTGACTACTGATCGTACTAGCTGCAGCCCCACCACTAATTTGACTGTAGGCGACACGAGCAACTACTTAATCTGTAATCTGTAGTCAGTCGTTCTTCTGATTCGACTGACTCGCGCCCCACCACTTTACATTCTGATCGGCATTCGGTATCTAGACCCGAATATAATATGATACGGTGTTTGTAGTATTTTAACATGAAAGCACGGTATATCTTTAATACACGTTACTATTTATTACATGAGAGCTAAAAGGCGTTCGTTCTCACTGTTGGGTAAGGTTGAACATTTTAACTGAGCGAGAGATAAGACGAGAAATACGAAAATTAATGTTAGATAAAATTTCAGGGCACTCAATTCCTTCACGAATTAATTAGTATAAGAAACGTATTCTATGGGTCTTCCTCCGGGATGTGAGTTTATTTGATGCTTCTTCGAAAACAAATCGTAGTCCTCTGGGTAGGTAGACACCATCAATTGTAAAATTTAAGTATTTTAAGAACTGATAGATATTCTAACTTACTAAGAACGAAGGCTAAGTAAAGCCCAATAATTTGGATGCTGACAAATACGATTCTTGACGACGTTTGTTAAAACCAAGGCAACGGTGAAATAATACACCAAAATCTTTAATCATAGTCTTAGCAGCTAGATGTCTATCATACATTAAATAAGTTGTTGGAGTGCATATTCTATTTCGAGAAATTGAACTTTAAATGAATTGCATTACACCATCTTAAGAGAACTTTAAGTATTATATTGCAGTCTCACTATCAATAGTAGTGGTAGATAGGAGGGAGGATTATTACATTAGCATAGACCAGAGGATGACGCGATAAGAATGTCAAGAGGTTATTAATAAGGAGGAACGAAGAACAAAGATACGAGATTAGAGTCCTGCGGGACACCCTATGCAGATACGTACTTATAGGATGAGAATCCACGATGAAGGACGTAATTCATTCTATTGATCAGATATGATCCCATAAATTATATAACTGGACCACAGCCAAATGAACTTAATTTATTTAGAAGAATGTCATGATTAATAGTGTCAAATGCAGTCGAGAAGACGGTGTAGATTATGTCAACCTATGCGTAAAATCAAGTACCTGGCAAACAAATTGCGCAAGTACTTTAAGGTTTGCTATGTTGGAGCAACCAAGTAAGAATCCATGCTGACCAGAAGACGCAAGAGGTTTAGTGTGAATTGGATTGGTTGTAAAGCATTTCTTCAAATACTTTTCCAAGATTTGAAGGAATCGCAATCAGTCGATAGCTATTCACATCCGAGATATTGATTTTCTTAAAGACAAGAGGGATTTTAGCTCGTTTCCAGAGAGTGGATAATGTAGTAGACCTTGTGCACAAGTTGGTAATGCTAATGACTTAACCAAAACGAATCCTACACCTTTAACCAAGAAACTTGGTATAAAATCGTCATCAGCTGTTAATATAACATAAAATGTGGTCGTAGTTTAGATAAGATCTTGAGTGATAAAGGCTAAAGTTAGGGAAGCATGGTTGGAAATCACATCTTTAGAAGCCAGTCTATCAGTATGATGATTTTCTTAAAGGCAAGAGTAATTTTAGCTCGTTCCCAGAGAGTGGATAATGTAATAGATCTTATGTACAAGTTGGTAATGGAAGCTAATGCCTTAACCAAAACGAATACTGCATCTCTAACCAAAAAACTTGGTGTAAAATGGTCATCAGCTGTTAATATGACATAAAAAGTGGTCATAATATAGACAAGATCTTCAGTGATAAAGGTTAAAATTGGGGAAGCATGGTTAGAAATCATATCTTTAGAAGCCGGGCTATCAGTATGAGTAAAGGGGTGAGTCCAATGCAGTATTGTTATGATACAGTTTTGCAGGAATCCTAGCAACACTCTTTCTGGAGAAGAATGATTATTTTGAATAAAAGCTTCCACATTACATAAATAAGAATTGAAAGCAAAAGCAATTTTATTTTCGTAAAGTTTGTGAATCCTTTTAAATATATGTTTATTAAATTTTTAGATATATTTATTACTATCAACCGTGAGCTACTGAATAAGACAGTAAAACAAGTATATTTTGTCCAAATTCATCATTCATTAACCTCATTAGATATCACTTATCTAATGGAATTAATTATATATCCTGCAAACCAATGTAGATACGTATGCTTGTTTCATTAGAGCCCCAAATGATTTTAACAGTTTTTTACTAAATAAATTCAATTCCCCAAGTCACGTCCTGCACGATTTTACCAACGTAACATCTGCATACGACCCTTTCAGCGATCCCCAATGCATATTAACGCGCCGAATCGATCCCAGGTTGCTTGGAACACTCCAAGACGTTTAGTTTTTAAGTTACGAATCCTATACTTACACAAATAAACAATCCTGACGGAACAACTTTATCTGGGTTCCTTCGGATCCGCCGAAAATATATATCCCCCTATGTAAATGTTAAAAATGTCTTATTCTCCAAAAATACGAATTTAAAAGGAGCGTAGGCTTTCCGAATCGATAGCTTGTAGTCTCCGAGTGCCCCCTTTTAAACAGGATTTACGCCTTCTTTTTTCCGTTTCCTCCGGTTCTCTCATCAATATTGTAAGATCAGAGCCCGATCTTTTCCAGTAAAACGTTACATAAAAATATGTAAAACGTTCCAGAATTCAACAGTCGTAAAAGAAAATTGCCTTAGAAGGACTTAAAAAAAACATTTGGCGTGTCCTATATATACTTACGCACATGTGTATATGTGAGAAATTGAGAATCCGCTTGATTATCTACTATTTATGTTCGATATAATCCTTTTAGATGGTTAAACAACATTATATGGGTAATACTGTAAGTTTAAAACTCGAACTCCGTACGATTTCTTGACATATTTTTATGGAGTTATGGAGAGCAAGATTGATTACAAATATTTAATGAATAGTTTGGTGCAGGAACTTTAGAAAAAAATAGTTACCGATAATATGTAACACACCATTTGTCAATAATCCGGTTTGAACAGCGGTACATTGAAGATAGCTGCTTATTCAACTCTTTGTTTATTCTTAATAAGTTTTCTTGTCCTAATCTAAGAGTTTCCCACATCTTACTTAATATTTTGAAAGCAGAAGCAAGGACCTACGTTAAAGCAAGGAACGGAAGGGATTGCAGGTTATTATTAGTGTAGATGATAAAGAATAATAGTCTCAAAAACGATCCTCGTGGTACACCAGTTTAGGAGACAAAGTCATAACAATTGAAGCTACTGTTACATAAGTAAGGTCTTATGAGATAATAAAGAATTAACTTGGACATAAACTAGTTAAAAAGTAGTAGATGAGTAGATAAGAAATGGTGGTAAGGATGATCTTTGTGGAATGTCATTTGGAGATATAAAAGCATAAGAATTGAACTTATTGTGGGATACATAATTACTATTATAATAAAAGCTCAGGTAAAATGTACTTGGAAGAATTCTGTGTCCAAAAGACTTTGGACAAGTCAATAAACATAACAGCAACTTGACTGAGGTTATCTAATTGTTGGTTTCAAGGCATTATGATTTTAAGGGACAAGAAGTCCAAACATTATTATTTGAAAACGCCTAAAATTTAAAAAGAATAAAGATTTGAAGCATTTTGAAGTAGACGTTACAAAGTCGAAGAAAACTGTCATTACAATATACAATATACACATTTACCTTACCAGGAAGATTTTTAAGAGTTTTTAACAAAACGAGATGGTCTAACGCCACATCAACACGACCTAGGTTTCCTAATCGTTGCTTTCAAAGACATAATGAGATTTAGAAAGCTGAGAAGTCTAAGAAGTAATATGTGAAAAATCTTAAAAAGTTCGAATTATCCAATTTTAAAATTTTAAGCGTTAGTTTACTACCTTGTAATACGATTTGAAAAGATTTGAAACTGTTGTAGGATACATGTTTAATTTTATTAAATAAGTCAGATTTTATGAAGTCAATGAAGATAGTAGACGAATGGTGTAACCTATAATTCCAAATTTATTTTAAAAATTACTATAAATGAAATAATATTGAACTAGGTTTTCCGAATACCACATTTTTGTGGCGAGTACCGAACTGGGCCTTGTCCCAGTGACGAGAGAGAGAGAGAGAGTATATATTTGGTGTGTGTAAAGCTTTCCATGGCTTTTTCACTAACCCCTCTTCGCCGTAAGACGGAGAGCGGTGTTGATTATTCTTCCCAAGTAACTGAAGGGTATCCGTGAAAGTACTGACCATTTTTCAAAGAAGAAACAATTTAAAAATTGCACTGCCAAAAAAGTTGCTTGAGAAATGAAATTTATTTTTTAGTGGAATGTAATAGCCACTGATATTAAAGACAGAAAAGTCAGTATGCATTACAGTAAGATGAGAGATTTGCGTTCAAAGAAATAATAGGAATTTAAGTGGCAAGAAGTCCAAAGATTGAATGCCTATTCAATTTACTATACACACACGATTATGTGTGTTTCGCGATATGAATGATGACAATGAAAACTCCCAATTTTCTGTTTATTACATTGTTACATTTAAAATAGAAATAAATTAAAAAAGCTTTTGATAGGTCGATGGTACAGCATCCGTCCAGCTAGCAACCGATGGAGGTTCGATTCCTCACCGAATGGTCAGATTTTTTTCACTAATTTCTGCATTAATAATAACGCAGAAAATTACACAGGCCAACACACATTTTGGTGCCTGCGATTTTTTAACTGGTCCTGGGTAATTTTTGGATGCAGAATGTAAAAAAGTTCTCAGATTTGGTCTATCAGATCTAGTTTTTGAGATTTTTTTAAAAAACTGTGTATATATTTTACGTTATAACTGTTATAATATATAATATTACTATTGACAGTTAAAAAAACAAAGACACATGGATTTAAGTATTTATTGCAAAAACTTAATTTACATAATTACATTAGTCACTAATCACATAAAAATTTTCTTTTATACGACTTTCTAGAATGGAGTTTACTAGGGCAGTCTCGCTGAAGGCTCCAGCAGTAGTCCGCCATCATGTGGCTATCCCATCGTCCTTGATAACGATCTTCGATAGTTTTAATATCCTGATGGAATCTTTCCCCCTGTTCTTCACTACAATCACCTAAGTTTTCTGGAAAACGATCTAGGTGGCTGTGGAGGTAGTGAACTTTTATACTCATGTTACAGCCGAGAATATTAAAATTTGAAAGCATAGTTTCCACTAATTCTACGTAATTCTCTGCTTTATGATTGCCAAGAAAATTTTGTACTACTTGAACAAATGAACACCAAGCGTTAGATTCAGTCTCGTTCATTGATGTGGTGAATTGTGGATCTTTAACAAGTTGCCTTATTTGAGGACCATCAAATATACCAGCTTTTAGTTTTTCCGTGCTAATGCCAGGAAATTTACGTGATAAATATCCAAAACAATTTCCATCTGGATTTAAAGCCTTCACAAATTGCTTCATTAAGCCTAGCTTGATATGCAAGGGCGGAAGTAAGATTTTTTCTCTTGCAACCAAAGGTTCGTTGATCACGTTTTGTTTTCCTTGAATCATGACATCTCTTGAAGGTCATTTTTTTAACCCAGTGCTCATTTTTATCTCTGCTGTCCCAAAGGCACAAAAAAACAAGGATATTTTGTATAACCATTTCTATTTCGACGATTAAGTACATATTTATCTCTTTATTTGTTGTCCTTTATCAGAAAAAAATATCAATTAACCTGTAACCTGTATCTCAAAAACTAGAGCTGATAGAAAAAATCTGGTGGCATTTTTGGAATCAGCACATTAAAAACATCTAAAATCAGATGTTAGATTTCCGGCACCAATTTTTTTTTTCATTTTGTTACCCTGTGTTATCAGTGTAAAGATTATTTTTCGCTTATTTAACAGAAGGTGATGTGGTAAAGGTGTCGAAGGCCTTTGAGACACCAGTACAAATTACATAAATTCAATTTCACTTGTCCAATCGTTACTTTTAAAGCAGCGATAAAAATAATTGCAGAAGTAAGATATTCCAGGAGCCTAATTTAGTTCCTAGCAAAAACTTTTTACTACTATTTTATTACAATAACGAGGATTTTATCATATAATCATATCCCCATAACTCTAAAAGCCCATTTGCATATCGCCATCTTAAAAATTTTAAAATTTTTAAATCAATTTGCGATGATCAAAGTCACTTTTGATGTAAAGTGATGAAACTTCCGACGAGATATGGTTCGCTCGTTTACAAATTAGATTAGCCAAAAACTACAAACTCTGCGATTAAAGTCAACGCTCCCTAAATCAAATATTGTAGTTCAACGTGGAATTATAGGAAGTCGTCTATTGATTTTATTTTCATAACCGTTCGTAATAACGGAATTTTGCGTAAAGCCTTGCAAAATAACTCCTGTTATATCGCGTCGAAGTTACCACTAGAGACAGAAACTTTTCGAAATTAAACGCGACTTTGTCTTAGTGGTTTTAATTAAGGGAAAATATACGAATACCATTAATATGATTGTGTTGATGTTGGTTAAAATAATAATCGTATTTAATAGTGCTAGTTTTATACACTTATTAAAAATACAACTATTAAATACGATTATTTTCTTAACCAACATCAATTATGTCTCATTATAAATTAGTTAATTTGATAATAAATAATTAAAATTAAAACGCCAGGTGTAGTTTCACAAAATTCACTTTTAAATACACTTCTCTGTTTATTTTACCTTGCGGCTTCGGCAGGAAATAAACGAAACAATGTTACAATGAGATCTCATACATTTGTTACAAATATGTGGCTTTCTACAAAGTACTTAGAACTAGCAGTAATGAAAAGAAACACTCTGGGTAAACCGGGTACGTAAGGGTGTGATAATTTAGGAGTTATATAACCGCATTATAACTAGGTCGATTTGATTACTGAGTAAGCCTTGACTGTTGTTTGCAGTTTCTTTTTATATACGTAACATGATTCTAGGATATTGATTGAGTAGCCATCTTTCGATGCAAAGTTTCTGAATTTTTTATTGTGTATAAATGTCTGCTCTCAATCAAGTCATTATCTAAATTGTAGATTTCTTTATTTAACCTAACTAATTTCGTATGCTCTTCAAAGCTGTCTTTAAAATTATCTGCTTGTCTGACCTATATATGTATATGTATTGGGTTAGCAACTAAGTACATACTTTCGATTTTTACTGATAGAGAGCGTTGCTTTATTTTTTCTATAACGTATGTTAGTGCTGTACTTTACCGTTTGTCGCGTGATACTAGTCACATTGACGTAACTTCAGAAGCAAGTAGTGCGTGATTTTTATTAAAGCTATTAGTTGTGGGTTAATTTTAAATGGAGTGCAGAAACGAACATTTTCGACATATTTTACTGTTTTATTTCCGTAAAGGAAAGAAAGCTGCTGCGGCTCAAAAAAAGATATGTGAAGTTTATGGAGCTAATTGCTTAACAGAGCGCACGTGTCAGAATTGGTATAAAAAATTCCGTTCTGGAGATTTTTCCCTCAAAGATGAGCAACGTTCTGGTCGGCCTACTGAAGTTGATGATGATCAAATCAAAGTCATAATTGAAGAGGATTGGTATGTTACCAAATGAATATGTACGTATATCCCACGAAAACCAAGTTTTTTTTTATTAAAAGCGTACTTAAATCAATCATAAATCGCAATTTCATAGATGAAAATCACAAATTCAATAGCGTATTAAGGATGCTTTCCTAAATATTTCAATTTTGGCTTGTTAATTTGGTGTTCCTTACTTTCTTTCTTGTACTAACTCTTACAATTTTTCCCAAAAATTTAATTTCACAAGCCCAAATCATACGTCTGTGCTTGTTTGCTAATTTTCAACTTTGTATATCAGAGCATAAATACTGACATATTTCGTCTTTAACCCAGTGGGACCAACGATCTTGAAGTGCCAAAATTCGCAAAACTTCGTTTCATCACTGCAATTAATTGGTCGTTCATTTGGGGACTAAACCTGTTAAATAGTTTAGTTGAGGAATAACTTGAAATCTCAATTTTCATGAACGATTCGAAGGCGCGCTCTCGTAATGACTGGCCAATACCAAATTGTTTATCAAAAGGTTTTTCCAAAGATGAGTAGTAGTCTAGTTTCATTTAACGTGAAATCAACCTCGTATAAACATCAAAACTTTGTTTTAATCACTTTAGGTTGATATATAACTCCTTTCAGCCGATACTGACGATGACAACTTAGTTGTCGAAATACGTATACAGAGTACGAAAATTAATGTAGAAAGGGGTTATATGTCGACCGCAGGCTCCACCAATATTACCACCTAAACTTTTATTTTCTTTAATAAAAATGATGTTAATTCTTTGTATTTATACAGGCTGATTCATTGTCGATCTTAACCATGGAGATCTCGCTTATTATTTGAAATATCAGGTAGGTTTTAATTTGGTCAAGTTGCTAAATTTTGTGCTTGTTATGAACTGGAAAAGAATATGGACCTGCGGCATAAAAAAATGACAAAGTTGATGATGTTCTGATGAAAGGAAATGTCGTATACAAATTTCGACCACATCATTAGATAGGGGACCAAGAATGTGTATTTCATTTTTCTCTGAAAGGCCAAATAAAGCTACTAAATGTAAAAGAAGGAAATTACCTTTCTTCTATTTCTTTTTTAATCACGAAACTCGCCGTAGGACTACGTACTTACTCTTCAGTCCCACAAACAAAAAAATTTAGTAATATTTCTAAATTTCAACCTACTTCTCTATCTCCAATAATAGTAAATGTTAATGAATAAGCCTGTATATTGCAGAAAGTTACATCACATGAAAGTAATCGTATTTATTACCGAAGAATTTTCTGAAACGACCCAAAATAAAGTAAATAGAAATACCGAAGAGTCTCTTATCATGGCTCGTTTATTTCCTCTTCCGTTATTGAAATTATTCAACAACGCGATGCATAATATATTTCCAGAAGAGAAGATTAACCGCCAAAGTCAGACCTGCAATAAATATATATGAATTGGAAGGTTCTGTGCTGTGCATTCGCAAAATGTGAGCGGATATGGGAGGAGTTTGCGGAGCACATGAATCTGGAATAGTCGATGAGTGTTGCGAAGAATTTTTTCGCCTTCGCGGTAATAAATTATCAATTTGAGAGTCAGTTCTGTAAAAGATGTAGGGAAAATAGTTTTTTTGGTAGCGATTGTGTAACGGTTAATGTTTTTTTAAACAAGAAAAAAGACATATTTTGAATTATTTCTATTCGCATAACTGAAAGGAACATACAGAGAAAAGGATTCATTGACTTTAAATAATCATAAATAATTGCTTTTTTAATATAATCCACGTTTTTAATCTGTCCTCAGTAAGTTTAAGTGTAAAATGCATTATATTCTATAATCGTTTTATCATAGAAATAAAGAACAGAAACTATATTAGGAATGTGAAAATAAATTGCACTTAATATAGAAATAAATTCATTAAAAAAAGACTTTTGTATTATACAATATTATTAAAACATTAATCACTTTAAGTTGACATGTAAAGCCAAAACGCGAACAGTGTGCGTTTTGGCTTTCGATGGTGGTACAGATCGTGTACGGAATTTGTTTCGTGCGAGCTTTTGCAGTAGTTTTCCAGGAGGGAGGAGGCACTGTTTAATTATCTGCTGATGATGTCAACTTAGTTATCGAAATACGTATCCAGAATACGAAAATTAATGTGGAACCTTAAGTGATTAAGTTAATCAACCACAGGCTCCATCAAAATTACCTTTTATTAAGAATAAAATCAATTATAAGCTCCTGCTCAAAAATAAACTTACAAATATAATAATAAATATCTCATTATTATTAAATGCCTAGATTTTTCAAAAATATCCAGCAATTTTATAAGCACTTACCTTTCGATAATGCGAAGAAGAGTTCGTGTCCGATATCGAGAACGTATCGACGAACGAATCAAAGCGTACGAGCTTTTTCGGCGGCGCTTTTTTGCGCGGACATAGCGAACACATCCCGCTGACATTCCGCGGGGGCATATTTACTAAATACGGAGCTTTTCAAATCGCATTCGTTCGGTATCCATGCGCCATCTACCGATTCCGATATCTACCGCTTAAGTATTTGTCGTAGTTGATGTGGTGTTCGAAGAGATGGCGCCACCGAGACTCTACCGGCGAAACAGGTCAACTAACTGCCAATCGATTTTCGCCACTTATTTTAAAAAGATTTATTTCTTGTTGAGTAGAAATTAATTGTGCGTTTTTTTTGAATGCAAATGTGTAGGAAATCTTGAAAGATTTATTGAATTTTTAATAACGAAATTAGAACATTATAAAAGACGTAAGAACTTCATATCAAAGAATTATTTTAAATCATCATGACAAAAACCTATGCAATATCTACAATATTTTGATTTTCAATCAGCGAACTGCTTTTCGTTTCGAAATTAAGCTTGATTGTTAATTAAAATTCGTATTATTTTTATTTGAAGCTTTCGTAAAGCTTTGTTGCTTAAATTTAAAAGATACTGTAGATCAAAGTTAACGGTTTTATATTTTAATTATTAAATGTAAAACTATGGCTTTGTGCTTGAAGAAAGTGCATTCTTAATCTAAAGAAGTATCTACAAAGTAAAAGAGCATTATTTGCCAGAAGCAGTGCGTATGTAAGCTAAAACTATTTACGCTAGTTAGTTGTCTATATAACTTCACGATTTTCTAATTATGTATTTTACGCCCAGATATTCTTATCACAAAAGAGTACTTAATCCTTCTTTATTACATCAGTTTGTTCAGAGTACGGGAAGTTGTAAAATCAGTACAGAAGCGCCTCCACCAATTGTATACTCTTAATACTATTCTATCTCGAGCTACAGGGTTGTCTAAAATCATGATGAATTTTTTCGGCTTTTCATAAGTGATTTATTGGTACATGAATGGTTCGATAACTATTTTGCCTAACGCAGAGAACGCACGAATTCGATGGTATCTTTTTCACCATTCTGTTGAACCATTATCCTTTATTAGTATAAATATGATAATATAAAGAGTCCTCTCAATTGATTTTTATTTGTTTGTCTGCTAAAATGAACATTTGGTGTCCGAATCTGAGGGTTACTGTTTAAGATTTAAGATTTTTCGTCGCCTCCCTTTTTGTTTAAAACAAACACAGGCAATCAAAGATTTTAAGTTGCACAACCAATGTGGGCGTAACGATAGCTCATAACGTGCTTCTATAATTAGTTTTAAGTTGTTAGAGAGGATGTGATTATACATAGTTGGTTCCTTGTTTTTTGAAACATATGGAATTACATAATTATATATAATTGTAAACATCAAAATTTGACTGAATTAGATCTGTTACATAAAGTAATTTATGTAATAAACATAAAGTAATTTATGGAATATTCAGCGACTCGAAATAGAACCACCTAGTGGCTTAATTGGTTAAAGAAACCGTCTAGAGAACGGTAGATACAGGTTTGAATCCTGTATAATGCGGACAATTTTTAATTAGTTTTCTGCAATTAATACTAACGATGGAATAGCAACAAATATTAATTTTCATCAATTTCCCATCGCGAAGCACTTAATTATATATTTACATATAATTGTAAACATAAAAACTTGGCTACGCGTTAAAACAGTTAATAATGTAATTTGCGGTATACTAAGGGATTCAAAATTATACCGTTTGGTGACTCCGTCTAGAGAACGATAGATGCAAGTTCTAGTCCTGGTCCAATGCACAAAATTTTTAATCAATTTTCTTTAATAAAATGACGGAATAGCCGGAATTGTTAACTTTCCTACGTAATGGAATTTTTCGTAAAAAATTATTCCTTGTGTCTCTACCTCCAACTTCTAAATTTTCGAAGATTCATACTCTGAATTTTTCTTTCTGAGATTAGATGACCTTGTACGAAACCTATCAGTTTTCTTCATTAAACCGAAACATTCATAAAGACTTCATTCGCGAAGTTTTGGAATATCGAATTCCGAAATTATTTTCACAAAGATGTTCTGTCTATTATTTCTTCAAAATGCTGAATGTTTTCTTCAACCTGACACTATTGTTAATGTCATACAAGTTTTCATTCGAACGATCATGCAAAAAACCTACGATTTTTCTGATAGTTTTCAACGTAATTTCCTTTAACTTCAATGTACTTACACCACTGGTCTTGCAATGACTTTGTTCTATGAAAATCGAAGTTTCCATAGTGTGATTTATGGTGTATTAAAAGAATTGAAACTGAAACTGCCTGGTGACATAATTGGTAAGGCAGCCGCCTGGTAAACTGTAGATACAGATTCGAATTCTGTTCCAGCTCAGAAATTTTTAATTAATTTCTGTGATTGTAATTAACGATGGCACATCATTCCCATCGTAAAGTGCTTAATTATAAATTTATATATAATTACATATTAGCAGATTTCTGTTTGTCTTCAATATAGACATCAAAATCCTGTTTTAAAATGGTTATTGTCTGCAAAATGATGTCCTTCGTGTTGCTTTTTCAAATTTCTAAACACAAAGTTCGACTTGAACGAAGCCAAACCCAGATTAGATAGTGGTCGATCCAGCTTAAAGAAATTCCATTCGCGAAGGTATGCTGGAGTCGGAGTTTAGTTGCATTGTGAACTGTCACATTTAAATGAGGATTGACTTCTTTATGCTGCAAATCGGTACGTTTTTTGTCAATAGATATGCATAATTTTGTTAATAAATACCATAGTTAGCAGCTGTTATTTGACGTGTATCCAACAAGAATAACTCCTGCTTGGTCTTATAGTATGGTGAATAGTTTTAGGAGAATTCTATTTCCTGTGTCGAAAATGTAATGACATTGTGATGTTATAATTTCACAATTAATTTTTTATTGTGAAACATTATGAAGCACCAAATCAAGATCGAATCGAATTAGAATTTCACAGAGAAATGTCACTATTGAACGTTACTAGGTAACGAACAATTTTTTTTCTTCTAACAAGTCTAATTTTAATGCTCTTCTTTCATATTTGGTTTATTTTCTTTTTCGTGTATTTATTACAACGAAGCATGTTAGTTGATTGAATAATTTTGTACAAAATGTGTTCATACATCCATATATTGGGTTGGCAACTAAGTACTTTCGGTTTTGTAGTATAAAAAGAACACTTTTTTAAACAAAAAATAGTTTTTAATCAATTATATATTTTCCATTTTTCTCAATGACCTTTTGCCATCTTTCTTTCAGCTGCATGATTCCGCGCTCATAAAATTTCTGGTCCTTATCGGCAAAAAAGTGAACCAGGTGCGAGTGAAGGTCATCGTCATTTGTGAAAGTTTTACCATTCAAAGAATTCTGCAAACTTCGAAATAAATGGTAATCAGATGGTGCTAGATCAGGGCTGTATGGGGGATGTGGCATCACTTCCCAGCCAAGCTCCAATAGTTTCCCACGAGTTGCCAAAGATGTGTGAGGCCTTGCATTATCTTGGTGGATATCTACACCTTTCCGATTTGACAATTCTGGCCGTTTTTCTTTGATTGCTTCATCCAGTTTTATTAATTGTTGACAGTAAACATCAGAATTGACAGTTTGGTTCCTTGGAAGCAGTTCAAAAAACACAACACCTTTGTAATCCCACCAAACTGACAGCATGATCTTTTTTGGATGCAATTCAGCTTTCGATGTGGTTTGAGCTGGTTTATCGTGTTTGCTCCATGATCGTTTTCGAACTATGTTACTGTACAGGACCCATTTTTCATCACCAGTGATGATTCTTTTTAAGAAAGGGTCGGTTTCATTTCGTCTAAGGTGCATATCGCAAAAGTTGATTCTTTGTGTTAAATTAATTTCTTTCAATTCGTGAGATACCCAAATATCAAGCTTCTTAACTAGCCCAAGACATTTTAAACGTTTTTCAATTGTTGTATGCGATACATGTAGCCTCTCCGCAACCTCTCGAACAGTTATATGACGATCCTCTTCAATTATGACTTTGATTTGGTCATCATCAACTTCAGTAGGCCGGCCAGAACGTTGCTCATGTTTGAGGGAAAAATATCCAGAACGGAATTTTTTATACCAATTCTGACACGCGCGCTCTGTTAAGCAATTAGCACCATAAACTTCACATATCTTTTTGTGAGCTGCAGCAGCTTTCTTTCTTTTACGGAAATAAAATAGTAAAATATGTCGAAAATGTTCGTTTCTGCACTCCATTTAAAATTAACCCACAACTAATAGCTTTAATAAAAATCACGCACTACTTGCTTCTGAAGTTACGTCAATGTGACTAGTATCACGCGACAAACGGTAAAGTACAGCACTAACATATGTTATACAAAAAATAAAGCAACGCTCTTTATCAGTAAAAACCGAAAGTACTTAGTTGCCAATCCAATAATAAGCGATTTAAAATTATGTTTGTATTTCGCCGAAAGTTAAGACAAGAAACGAAAGGAAATAAAACTCGGTCGATAAATGTTTGAGAGAAAAATATTTAGCGCATGCTTCACACAAACAGCTTTGAAAGTACTTAATCCACATGCGAGAATGTCATTTGAGGAACTGTATGTCGATTAATCATAATAACAAAGCGACTTATTTGAATAAAATTTGTTATTCATTATATTAATTGTTTGAGAAAAAAAAGCGTTTCAAATTTAAATTTTGTTAATTACGGTAATTTTCTAAAACAATTGCGCGATTTGCATAAAGTATGGACTCTTTGAAAGGAACTAAAACTTACGACATAAATGAGTTATTTATACCTACACAAAGGTGTCGCCATTAAACCCGGGTTATTAAAATTAAATCTTCAAAACTTGGTAAAGGTTTACTGTGAACCTGATTAAAATATACAGGACAATTGTGTCACAATTTTGCTACTTTGAGGGAAAATTCTATACATTCATTTGAAGATGTAAAATTAATATCAATTAAGTTATTCGACAGTTCATTCTACCTCGTAAGTATTCTGTATATTGGAAAATTAATCACAATATTAGTGTTCGGCGTATTACGAGGGAGCGTTTTTATATTCGCGGAATGAGCGGGTTGTGGAGGGGTGAGTAGGCGCATTGGGGGCGTGGCCTGTGCAGCGACTCATGACTAGTATAAATACGAAGTTTCATTGTTATTAGACAGTTAGTCTTTGAGCTATCGTCAACCAAGTAACATAATCAGGAGTGAAAAGTGAAATATGGAAAAAATCGAATATCGTGCCGTTATAAAGTTCCTTACCAGGTAAGGAAAATCAGTCGCGACCATAATGAATGAGATGTCATTGGTTTACGGCGACTCTTGTCCAGGAAAACCATGGTGTACAAGTGGCATAGTTTATTTAAACAAGGAAGGGAATCCCTTGAAGACGACCCGAGGCCGGGCAGGAGCATTGAGGTGACCACGCCAGCACTTATCCAAAATGTTGAACAAATTGTACTCGAAGATGCTCGACTAAAGAAGAAACAACTCGCAGAAATGGTTGGAGTATCCGATACAACAATTTTTAAAATCCTACACGATCATCTCGGCATGTCTAAGGTCTGCGCAAGATGGGTGCCGAGAATGCTCACGCCGCCGCAAAAACAACAGCGCGTAGAGTGTTCGCGTGCATTTTTGGACCTCTGTAATGAAGACAAGGATGGTGTATTGAGTGGAATTGTTACTGGAGACGAAACTTGGGTTCATCATTATGAACCTGAGTCCAAACAAGACTCCATGCAGTGGCATAAAAAGGGCACAGCACCTCCCAAGAAATTTAAAGTGTCACAATCAGCTGGGAAACTCATGGCAACGGTATTTTGGGACTCCGAAGGAATATTGTTGATTGATTATAAAGATAAAGGTGTTTCTCTAACCGGAGAATATTACGCTTCAATATTAGAGCGACTAAAAGAAGCCATTAAAGAGAAAAGACGGGGAAAATTGACAAAAGGTGTTCTGCTTTTGCACGACAACGCGCCCGTCCACAAGAGCCGCGTTGCGTTAGCTGCCCTGCATAAGGTGGGTTTCGAAATTGTGAATCACCCACCCTACAGCCCAGACCTGGCCCCGAGTGATTATTACCTGTTTCCGAAAATGAAAAAAGAGCTGCGGGGTAAAAAATTTACTGCCGATGATGAAGTCAAGGAGGCAGTTTCGGCGTATTTTGCAGATAAAGAGAATTCATTTTTTATGAGGGTATAAATAAATTAATTGAAAGATGTCAAAAATGTATCCGTCTTGCAGGTGAATATATTGAAAAAGAAAAATAATTTGGTTTTTTATTTCCACCACTTGTCCCCCCTTCCGCGAATATGAAAACGCTCCCTCGCAGGTCCGTCTAATAATGAGGAATAATGACCTCACAGAAAAGTCGTAAAAAGGTTGTTGAAGAAAACAGGCAGTGTATGAGTAAATGATTTGTTTTTTATAATAACAAATGAAAAACGTAGAGAATATATGTCATGGCGTTTCCGATAACCAATTACTTAACTTAACTACATGCCCCCTAGTACACTCGATTATTTTTTATTTATTGATTATTTAAATTTAATGATTCATGATGGTTTAAAATAAATTTCATCGATTCCAAATATAAAGAAAAACTTGTTATAGCGGTCATAATAATCAATTTCTGTTGACAGTTAACAAATTGTGCATATGCTGTGGCGTATTGGTAATCGATTAACTGTTTCAGTTGGTGGTTGGTTGCTCCAAAGTGCCAACCGCATACACATTTGCATTCAATCCTTATTCGTTAAAATTGAAATTATTTATACATTAATTATATACGTATATACAAGTACTGTACTCTTTATTTCGAACCTAGCAAACTACTAAAATATATTTTTAATTTATAGTAATTTAATTATTTATTATTTTCTGAAATATTCCATGTTGAAGTTGGTGTAATTTTTGGTTTCGAGGAACTATTAGAAATATTATGTATATGTTTGTGTTGTTTCAGAGTGGCTTTCATTTTCAATAAAAACACAAATGAAATAAATTAAAATTACTCAAAGCGTCTAAAAAAGCATTCACAACTATTTAAATACAGGCGATGTACTGTTATCATTGAATTTACATTCATTACCAGGACACAAATATCGCAAATTTATATTAATACAAATATTAATACAACACAGTCATATTCAAAATTTTTATTTTGCAAATGGTCTAGGTAAGACTGATGCGAACAAAATATCTTGAAAATAACAAATCAAGTCGTTCTGGTACGTGGTATACTAACTATAATGAAAAGAATATTAAAAAATTTAGAAAGTTGTGTATTCTATGAAATAAACAATGCCTTATATGCTATGAAATTTTGAGATTGAGAAAGACCACTAGTACTAATAAGACTTATTAATAGCTACCAATATCTATCAAACAATCAACGAAAAACGCCCAATTTTGGCCACTGGAAAAGGAATTGTTTTTCAAAAAACAACACCATACAGTTCGTCGAAGAAGCAAAAGAAAAACAGCAGAATTGAGTTAAGAAGTGTAACAAAATCTTCCATATTCTCTATACATGGTGCTTCTGAACTTTTATCTTTGCACCATCTTCGCAAAATTGCTGAATTAAAAACTCTTTCATATCTAAACTGATGTTTAAGTAGAAAAAATAATTTTGATATTACAAGCTGTTTAGATAAGACTGCCGTGAATAAAATATTGAGACAATAACAAAGGAACGTCGTTTTGGTATGTAATATATTAACTTTAATGAAAAGCATATTAAAAACTTTAGAATGTGTATTCTATGGAATATACAATGTCTTCTTTGCTATGAACTTTGAGGCTGGGAAACACCATTAGTAAAAAGATTGGAGGAAGACGCCCAGTTTTTCATTGGAAATTGAATTGTTTTTCACCGAGATAACGCTGGACCACGATTCAAAAGAAAACTTAGAACTAAATTAAGAAGTGTTACAATTTCTTTCATGTTCTACAATACATACTGCCTATGAACTTTTACATTTGCACCATCTTCGCAAAAATTTGTTAAGCGAAAAAGCTTTGCATTCCAAAAATGATGCCTAAATGGCTTTAAAATTGAATCAAAGGCTTTTATTCGATTTCGTAGAAGATTTGCTTTTCCACGAGGGTAGAACGTTTTGTGGATACTGGAATATGCCTATAAAAACAATAGGATTTTTAACAATTTCTGGTGGAGATTTTGATTGATAATTAAATTTAAAAAAACATAATTTTCAACACAAAATTTTTGTCCCTTTGTAGACTACAAACTTTCATTTATAAACCCATACTTATATTCATACCCTTTCTTTATTCAAATATTATTATTAAGTTGGTAAATTGCATTTTCAAATCAAAGCTATGATCTACTTAAATTTGAAAATGTTGCAAAATCTAGAGGTCATTAAAAATAATCCCTTAGGTAAATAAATAGATTTGTGGACATCATTATTTCACCGTAAACTTTTTAGATCTATTCTGGTTCACGTGTCTCTCTGGACTCTCGTGACTTCTTCACATAAACCTGTTGAAGTTTTGATTAACATACTGTCAGCTCCTACGTAATTTTCGCTTTATTTAAGCCTTGCAAATCCAAAATCAAATCCACTAGCGTCTGTATTACAATGTAGTTTTTAATTCTGGATATGTCTTTCGACAACTAAGTTGTCATCATCAACAATGGAAAGAAATAGTAATACCTGGAGCACAGCCTGGGGCATACTTTACGCACTACTATACAAATAAAAATTAAACCTAACTATTTGCATGCGTATTTATTGTGTAAAGTGCTTGTTAGGACTTTAAGTGGTAATTTTTTTTTCAATCACTGGTAATGACAACTTAATTGTCGAAATGCTTACACAGAATTAAACCCTAACGTTGTAATAAAGCGATTATTTTGAATACACTTTTGCAAATATCAAACCGTTAATTTTTAATAAAAACTCGCAAAGCCCTTTCACGTCTTTCTGATCAATTACCGTTGTTTGTCCGAGTTTCTTTCATAAATTATTCAAATCCCCAGAGACAACAAAAACTGAACGTTGAAAATCCGTCAAAACAAAACCATAAATCGAATTCGCCTTCTCTCGTGAGTTGTTGATCTGAAAGTTCACGTATGCGATGTTCTGATGTTTTAAACTGACGTTTCTGAAGAGTAATCGTCAATTAAACACGGGCGTAATAAATATTCCAGTTTAATTTACTAACTTTACCGATAAACCATTAAGAAGAGTCAGTTATAAAGTTATTATGGAGGTAATGAAAGTAAAAAGAAAGTAGCGGTGTAATACAAAATGTAATGCACTATTATAGTAGAGATCGCTTATAATGAACCCGGTTATATTGAATTCTCGGTTATTATAAACCGTTTTAGATGGCCAAATAAATCGTCCCTTAAGTTCAATGTATTTTTTTCCCCTTGTAATGAACTCGCATATATTGAACTTTCGCATATAATGAACCATATTTTACGTTTCAACCGAAAACAATGTGTCGCTTATTATGAACTTTCTTTATCGCTCGAATGGGAATCCCCCGAAAACTCAGTTACATCAAAAACGCGGTGCCTGTCAGTCCTTCCCCTTCAGTCTGTCTCACAAATTAGTCACGTTACGATGTCCGTTCGTGTTACACTATTTACCAATTGTAGCTTGTGGGTTTATAAACATGGCCCCAAGTGATAATCAAAAACAAAAGCGCAAAGCTTTCACTTTAGAAAGAACGTATGAAATTATTAAAAAATTACAAAGTGTTTTAAAACAAGCTGATGTGTGTAAGAATCTGAATTTAAACAAGTCGACGGTTTGTATGATTTGGAAAGAAAGAGATAAAATACTCAAGAATTATTATGAACAAAAAAATTCTAATGCCAAAAAAATTAGAAAATCAGCTCACGATAAAGTGGATAAAGTGCTTTTGTTATGGTTTTCTCAGCAAAGAGGTAAGAATGCGACGATTACCGATGCTTTACTGCAAACAAAAGCAGAAGACTTGGGAAGCAAAGTGGAAGATAGCGATTTCAAATGTAGTCAAAGCTGGATCGAAAGATTTAAAAAACGCTACGATATCAACAGTGGAAAAGTTGTAGGCGAAGCAGCGTCAGTTAATATGGAAGTAGTAGATGATTGGTTGCAAAATAAATGGCCCAACATACGACAAAATTATGAAGACCACGACATCTTCAATGCAGATGACGGGTCTATTCTACAGGCTAATGCCCAACAGAACGTTGAAATTTAAGGGCGATAGTTGCATTGGTGGAAAACTATCAAAAGAAAGGCTCACGGTTTTGGTTGCAGCAAATTTTACAGGCACAGAAAAAAGGAAGTTACTTATTATTAGCAAGTTCCAAAACCCACGTTGTTTTCGCGGCAAACGATTGCCTGTAAAATACAGTTCTAATAAAAAAAGCATGGATGACGTCAGATATTTTTTGTAACGAATTGCGCGATTGAGATAATGAATTAAGGAGAAAAATTCTATTACTAGTAGACAATTGTCCAGCGCACCCTGAGGTAAAGAATTTGAAATTCATTAAATTGGTGTTTATGCCTCCTAATACCAGTTCCAAATTACAACCAATGGATCAAGGCGTTATCCACAGTTTGAAGAGCAATTATCGACGAATTCTTCTTTCAAAAATAATGATTAATAGCAGTGCAGAAGGCAGTCGTATTAGTCTTCTTGATGCGGTGAACTGTATTCACATGGCGTGGCAAAACGTCACGGGAAAAACAATAACAAATTGTTTCAAACATGCAGGATTTCTTAAGCATCAAAACAAATTCGATGACGATGATGAAATCCCGTTGAGTGAGTGGCTAAAGAGAACTGATCTTGATAATGTTGAAAATAATGGTGATGGTCTACCTGTAACTGTGGAAATGGATGCTAATTTTGAAGACTATGTGCGTATCGATGAGAATGTTATGTGTACTGATACTTTGTTAGATGACGATATTGTTGCTTGGGTACGTTCAAAATCAGCAACTAATACGAGTGACAGTGAGAATGAAGAAGAGAATAACGAAGCTGAAGGTAGTGCTGCTAATGCGTCATTACCGCAAGTGCCCATTGCAAAGGTTGTGCAAAATATAGATGTTGTACGCAATTTTTTACAAATGAATGAAGTTCCAGATACCATTTTAAACAGCCTGGCTAATGTAGAAATGTATTTGAATGATATTTACGCAACTTTGTCTTATAAACAGTCTAAAATAAGTGACTATTTTAAACAATCTGTTAAATAATAATTTTTTGTTCATTTAAATTATCAGTATACAGTACAAGAATCGTCTATACTAATTTATTTTTTGTTAGATATAATGAATTTCGGCTATAATGAACCATTTTTAGTGGCCAGTAGTAGTTCATTATAACCGGACACTACTGTATTTTCAAAAACTAAATGATTTAGGATTAAATTTTATTTATTATTTTACTATTCATAAGTATTTTAGTGAGTCTATAAAGTAAGGTCCTATATTAACATTAACATAACATTTGTAACCTCGTTTTTTAAACCAAATACTTTAAGAATATTTAATTTTTTTCTGACTACGTTAATTGAAAGAAGAACAATAATACATTTTGAAAACAACTCGAGTATGCTTCTTTATCAATACATAATGAGTAATTTTACATTTGTGTCCTTATAGTTGCCATATTTAGAATCGAAATTTCATCTCGATATTCTTAAATATATACATATTTATCTATCAACTAAAGATAATATAAATTATGTGTGAAATCGATAAAAAAAAACTTACAAAACCGAACTTTACGCGAATTATTTTCTGCTCAGACAGTTATGGAAACACACCGGAGTTCCCACAGATTCGTCGAAGGCCTGTCACTAACAGTAAACACACCACTGTTGTTATCACATTGACAATATTCTGACAGTTTTCAAAAACCAGATGATCGCATTGCTGGTACCCACCCCGCACTGCCAGATTTAGTACCGAAAGTTACCGTCGGCTACCGGGGTTGTGGCGTTAGCGATTTTAACGGTAGATGGCACTTTTAACGCAGCCGGCGCAATAATCTATAACCACTGACCTATCCACATAGCTATGGTCAATGCTGAAATAATCGTATTTATACCCTCGACTAAATTTTGTTTGCAACATGGAAATTTGCTTGGAAAATGTGTTTAATAATGTCACAAGTAGCTTGTCTACAAATATTTAATAATTTTGATTAAAATGTTTCAATCTTTAATGATTAACATTGATTAGACCCAAGGAACCGTCTGTACACTTTTATTTATTTACTTTTAATCAAATTTATTATAATTAAGCAAAGAGAGTTTCAAAGTTCATTAAAGACAGGTGCAGATGGCAGTAATTTTGGATCATTAATTGATAAAAGCTGCATATTTCGTTAATTCTTCGTTCAATAAATTTGCAGACAAGCCTGCAATTTCAGAAAATTCCTATCAACCTAATAAACTTTAAAAAACTAGACTTTAGGCAATGGAAATTTTTTTAAATTGAAATTGTAATTTTATAATTAGAAAATTTTGAAAAATAGAGAAGAATAATGTCCAGAAATTTTTCTTTTATAATATTGAAGAAGAAGAATGGTTCAGATTCAATTAAAGAATTGATTTTTAACAATACTGAGATGCTTATATATAAGAAAGTTTCAGAATTTAGCCTATCAAAGGAAGCACAAGATTTTTGAGAATTTTTGTTGTTATTTTTAACATAGTCGTCTTCAATGTAATATATTTAGATTATTAATTTTCGAACAAAATAAGCTGCCGTCTTAATCTTTACTTCATCATTTGGAAGAATGTGGAAGCATTTCGTTCAACAAATTTTCTTTGGGTCTAGGAAGAAATATGAAGAATGTGGAGTTTTGCAACAAAATCACTAGAAGTAATCTCCGTTCAACGGAGTTTCTTAAGGCTTACAAAGAAATATGAAGAATGTGGAAGCATTTGTATGGGTCGTAAAGTTTTGCAACAAAAACAATAAAAGTAATCTCCCTTCAACGAAATTTCTTAAGATTTACGAAGTACTATGAAGAACGTGGAAGCATTTTGAAGTATGGGTTATAGAGTTTTTCAACAAAAACGCTAGAAGTAATCTCCGTTCAATAAACTTGCTTAAGATTTAGGAGAAATAATGAAGAATGTGGAAGCTCTTCGAAGTATGTGTCATAGAATTTTGCAACAAAAACACCAGAAGTAATCTGCCTTCAACTTTTTTGAGGTTTAGGAGTAAATATGAATAATTTGGAAACTCTTCGAAGTATGTGTCATAGAATTTTGTAACAAAAATACTAGAAGGAATCTTCGTTCAACGACTTTTCTTGAGGTTTAGGGGGAATAATGAAGAATGTGGAAGCATTTCGTAGTATGAATCATAGAGTTTTGTAGCAAAAACACTAATCCCGTGTGCAAACACATTATTGTGGTTAAAGAATTGTCTTTTTTGTTCGGATGTGATGTATGCATTGAGTATCACCCTTCAATTAATCTAGTAGTAAAGTGGTGATGGATCTGACTAGTTCCAAGTAGCCAATAGAACCACACCTTGCAAAATCTAAAAAATTGTAGCTAGTTTCCTGCATATGGAATCGGTTTCACTTTCATTTCCGTACTTTCACTAGGGCCAATCCCCTGTTTAAACAGCTGCGTCGTCCTTGGTGTGAAATGATGAATCGATATCATAGTCATTCGGTCATACTTGCACCATTTTTTCATCAGACTAAGAGGATTCTGAACTCTCATAACAATTTATGCAAAACTTCAACGTATCTTTTTTCTAGTTGCATACACTTTCAGTTAATTCGAAGCTTCATAGTAATTGTTCCGTAAAAAGCTCGTCACAAATCACAAATCGAATTCGTCCTAATTTTTTTTAGTCATTCTGTTGTCTTCATAAATGATACGACTCAATACTTCTTTGAATTACCCAAATATGTAATAACCGTAAAATGACCAGGTGGTATTGTAAGAATAATATAGAAGAATTTTCCATTTTAATTCATGAAAACGAAATTGTATAACTACAGTTCTATACTATCGTAAAAAAGAAACTTTCAATTACACTTTTCCATTTGTTTAATCCTACTTTAGATTCAATAGTGTTTTGTTCATATACGCGTCGCGATAATTTAATTGTACAACTCACAGGAGAAACACGTGCTTCTATACATTTCCTTCTTTCGGAAAATTGCTTGGTCGTACGATAGAGGGAAGTATGGTTTTTTCGTCATCTTTTGTTGAATAACAAAGGATACGATAAAATACAGGGAATAATTCGTTAATGAGATCACAGGTTGCTTGATGAAAGTTGAACTACCCGAAACGCAAACAGAATCGCATTAATATTTGAATTATTTTCTTGCACGTCCACTATATGGCTTATGCCAAGTTCAAAGTGTTCTGTTCGTATGCGCGTTGTAAAGACTTAGTTGTACACTTGGCGAGATAAACACGCGCTTCTTTACATTTGCTTATTTCTGACAATTACTTGTTTGTACGATAGAGGGAAGTATAGTTTTTTCTCAAAATTCTAGAACTTTGGAAACATTGAGTATAAAAATGATCCACGATCAAATAAGTTTTTGATTGTGGACTATCTTATGTTTTTATGGTGCTTTGCATTTTTGTTTCGCAGTAATCTCAGTTTGACAAATTAAAATATAAGGTCTAGTAAAAAGAAATCCATTATTTTCCCAATAGATGGCTTTAGTAATCTGTATCTCGCGTTGTATAAGTGCGATCGCGTTCCGCTAGATGGCGTTTGAAAGATAAGATTTCCTACTAAACGAACTTCTCAGACAGTTTTGTGATTACTTGACTTAATATTGTTTGAGTGCGCGTCAAAGATGGACACCAGCAAAGTTAAAATACGCCATATTTTACAGTTTTTCTTCGATAAAGGCGAAAACGCAAGCCAGGCGGCTAAAAATGTGAATAGTGTTTATGGTCCTGATACTGTAACGGTCAATCATGCGCAATTTTGGTTTCGTCGATTCCGTTCCGGTAATCTTGATGTCAAAGATGCACCACGCTCTGGAAGGCCAATTCTCGAAAATATCGATAAAATAATGGAAATCGTCGAGTCCGACCGTCATGTAAGCACTGTTTCGATTGCCCAGGAGCTAAACATTGCACAAAAAAACCGTTTGGAACCATTTAAATAAGGTTGGATACAAAAAGAAGCTTGATGTATGGGTGCCACACGAGTTAACGCAAAAGAACCTCATGGACCGAATTTCCATCTGCGAATCGCTGCTGAATCGCAACAAAATCGATCCGTTTCTGAAGCGGATGGTTACTGGTGATGAAAAATGGATCACTTACGACAACGTCAAGCGAAAACGGTCGTGGTCGAATCGTAGTAAGCCGGCGTAAACGGTGGCCAAGCCAGGCTTGACGGTCAGGAAGGTTTTGCTGTGTGTTTGGTGGGATTGGCAAGGAATTATCTACTATGAGCTGCTTCCCTACGGCCAAACTCTTAATTCGGACCTGTACTGTCAACAATTGGACCGTCTGAAGGAAGCAATCGCCCAGAAGCGGCCAGCTTTGGCCAATAGGAGAGGAATTGTGTTCCATCAGGACAACGCCAGGCCACACACATCGATAGTGACTCGCTAGAAGCTCCGGGAGTTTGGTTGGGAGGTTCTTATGCGTCCACCTTATACTACCTGATTACTACCTGTTCCTGTCTATGGCGAATGATTTTGCTGGTGAAAAATTCGCCTCAAGAGAAGCTTGTGAAAATCGACTGTCCCAGTTTTTTGCCAATAGGGACGAGGGTTTCTATGAGAGAGGCATTATGAAATTACCTTCAAAATGGCAACAAGTTATCGAACAAAACGGTGCATATTTGACCTAAGTCGGATCATTCTAACTATGCTAAATAAAACCTTCAATTTAATGCGAAAATAATGGATTTCTTTTTACTAGACCTTATATATTACTTTTATAAGTCAAAATCTATTCAAATTAATGACTAAGAAAATACTATTTTCTGCTGGAATTTTGCAAATGAAATTACAAGCACTTCTGTGTGCGAACTTTTTATATTATTTACGTTGAAATCGGCCTTAAAAAAAACGAACTTATTTCCAATTAATCATTTTAATGTTGGTATTAGTGAATATGTTTACATTTAGTGAAATTATGGTCTCTCCCAGCGATCGAAATTTTTGTAAATATTTAAGCATGTTCGCCTCGTTTTTTCTTTCTTTACGATGAAACACGCGATTTGGGGAAAATTATCGGCCGGTTGCCAGAAAACGAAATTCTATTTTTGCTTTTCACAATAGTGGGTATCGTAAATTGGCTCGCGGTCTTTGTTTACAAGTAACGATTTCCCTGTTCATAATTTCATTGTTTCTTTGACAAACGATTGATCGTTGCTCTATTTTTATCGTCAATACTGGTCTTTAAATTGAAGATACCTAATCTGTTTCTTCTGTGATTTCCTTTCTTTTTTGTATGCGAATAAGATAGTTACAATAACAAAATAAATACTGACGTATCTGCTGTAGTTCTAAGTGCGTCTGTACTTTATAAATTAAAAGCTTTGTTTTCGTAAGGCAAACGTTTGTGTCTTACATCTTAATTTATGAAAATAAAAATTTCATTTACGCAATCGGAGATACCTGTGAAAACATTTAGAATTTATTTGAAATTTGCGAATTACTATTCTATAAATAAAGTGAACCATGTATTGATTGTAAACATCTTAATTTTTATTTTTCGTGCAGTTATTTTACAAATTTTTACGAGTTAGTTTCAATGTCGGCCTATTAAACTACAGTTTTACGTAATACGAGAAATGAATTCAAAACTTTTACGAGGGAGCGTTTTTATATTCGCGGAATGAGCGGGTTGTAGAGGGGTGAGTAGGCGCATTGGGGGCGTGGCCTGTGCAGCGACTCATGATTAGTATAAATACGAAGTTTCATTGTTATTAGACAGTTAGTCTTTGAGCTATCGTCAACCAAGTAACATAATCAGGAGTGAAAAGTGAAATATGGAAAAAATCGAATATCGTGCCGTTATAAAGTTCCTTACCAGGCAAGGAAAATCAGTCGCGACCATAATGAATGAGATGTCATTGGTTTACGGCGACTCTTGTCCAGGAAAAACCATGGTGTACAAGTGGCATAGTTTATTTAAACAAGGAAGGGAATCCCTTGAAGACGACCCGAGGCCGGGCAGGAGCATTGAGGTGACCACGCCAGCGCTTATCCAAAAAGTTGAACAAATTGTACTCGAAGATGCTCGACTAAAGAAGAAACAACTCGCAGAAATGGTTGGAGTATCCGATACAACAATTTTTAAAATCCTACACGATCATCTCGGCATGTCTAAGGTCAGCGCAAGATGGGTGCCGAGAATGCTCACGCCGCCGCAAAATCAACAGCGCGTAGAGTGTTCGCGTGCATTTTTGGACCTCTGTAATGAAGACAAGGATGGTGTATTGAGTGGAATTGTTACTGGAGACGAAACTTGGGTTCATCATTATGAACCTGAGTCCAAACAAGACTCCATGCAGGGGCATAAAAAGGGCACAGCACCTCCCAAGAAATTTAAAGTGTCACAATCAGCTGCGAAACTTATGGCAACGGTATTTTGGGACTCGGAAGGAATATTGTTGATTGATTATAAAGATAAAGGTGTTTCTATAACCGGAGAATATTACGCTTCAATATTAGAGCGACTAAAAGAAGCCATTAAAGAGAAAAGACGGGGAAAATTGACAAAAGGTGTTCTGCTTTTGCAAGACAACGCGCCCGTCCACAAGAGCCGCGTTGCGTTAGCTGCCCTGCATAAGGTGGGCTTTGAAATTGTGAATCATCCACCCTACAGCCCAGAGCTGGTCCCGAGTGATTATTACCTGTTTCCGAAAATGAAAAAAGAGCTGCGGGGTAAAAAATTTACTGCCGATGATGAAGTTAAGGAGACAGTTTCGGCGTATTTTGCAGATAAAGAGAAATCATTTTTTTATGAGGGTATAAATAAATTAATTGAAAGATGTGAAAAATGTATCCGTCTTGCAGGTGAATATATTGAAAAAGAAAAATAATTTGGTTTTTTTATTTCCACCCCTTGTCCCCCATTCCGCGAATATAAAAACGCTCCCTCGTATTTTGAAGAAAATATTTTTTCAATTCGCACAAAATTGGCATACTTTGGAAGTTATTGTATGTTAATAAATGCTTGTGGGATGACATTTTCGAAGGTCCTAATAACGACTCTAATTTCGAAATTCGTCTAACCATTTTGACTTAACCTGAGAGAATTCTAAACTCGAAAACCCATGTCAAAATGAATTCGACGTCCAAATGTATTTTTCCCAAGAATTAAATGATTTTACCATATAAAGTAGTGAGTTCGCATAATGTTCAAAAGTATTAAACTGATGGCTTGGATGTGTCCAATTACAATGATCAACAAAATTTGTACCTTCGAGAGAAAATGCAGGTTCGGACGTGATCTGCTTGAATCGCTCAAGGGGGGACAAATTTGTATAGTTGTTTGAATCTGATCAGTTGCTATGCTTTAGTGAGGCCATAAACAGACACGCTATATAAAGGATGAGACTTTCACTTTAATAAGAGAGCATAGAGTTGTAAGGATAAGTCCAGGGGATTCTTAATAACTCTTGCTTATTGGTTTTTCTCATACAGAACTATATTTGACTACCTAATTCTGTGATTAACTGTATGTATGTCGATAATATAGATTCTCTATTTCTTCTACTTCTTTGCTTGATCCCTTTTTCCAATATTCTTCTATTTTTGTCCAACCACAAATGGATTCCAAAATCTTCCTTTCATATTTGTCCATTCGTTTTGTTTTAAGACCCATGTCTCATCTGTATAAGTTATCGTAGGCTTTAAATTTGTCCTGTCTATCCCTTTTAATTTTCTGGACACCAATTATGATTCCAGTAATGGTGTGCACTTAAAGCTGCGTATTTTTGATTTCCTTTTATAATTGTTACCTTTATTTCTTGATCCTCACGCCTGTTTTCTGCGATCTGCAGTCCCGAATATATGAAATTATTTACCTTTTAAACGTGTAAGTATCATTTGCTTTCTTCTCTATTTTTAACTCACTCTTTACTGTATCGTATGCATTTCTTATTTAGTTTGAAACATTTGAGGGTCGTGATAGTATTTTGGAATTTTTCCTTGTCCCATATTAATAATTCTTTGTAATATAGTTTCTAAACGTCTTATTCAATCGAGGCCTAATCGCTTTCTCATTTGTATTTGTTTTCAGCGTTCTTACTGTTTTCCAGGACGCACTAGACTTAGAGCTTCCTAATAGTCCATCTATATTGTTACATTTTCTTTCCCAAATGTTAATAATTTTTTGTAATATTGTTTCTACACTTCTTGTTCAATCGGGTTTATCTTCAATTTTTCATTTGTATTTGTTTTCAGCGGTCTTACTGTTTTCAAAGCCGCCCTAGACTTAGAGCTTCCCAATAGTCCATCTATATCGTTACATTTCGCTTCCCAATAGTCATTTTTCCTTCTTACAATTTCTTTTCTTTACCACACAACAAAATCTCTTGTATATTTGTTTGTCTCCTCGGTCATTTGTAGCTAGCCATTCATTGTAGAGTTCCTTCTTTTGATTTACTAAGTCTTCCAACCTTTTATTCCACCAGCAGTCGCTTTTTCTTTTTCCTGTTTTTTTCCCCCCTAGAGCTTATGTTGTTGTCTGACGCAAATACATTGTGGAAACATTTATTCAAGTGCCTGTTTAAAGTCAATAAACAATATGAATAAGTTTACTTTGTAATGACAGATGGTTTATATTTCCTTTAGGTCTGGCCTGTTATTGGTTTATTATACCTAAAGCCAGGTGATTTTGATGGAGCCTGTGGTTGATTAACTTAATCACTTAAGGTTGATATATAACACCTAAACCCAGCCCAATACTCTATTAATACTGCTTCAACAAAGCTATTTAACCTTTTTCTCGGTGCCTCGATTGGAAAATAAAGAGAAAGGATACCAGATGGAGAAGTAAATAAATAAAAAGTAATCAAGAACTTTTATGTAACCTCGGAGAATTGGAAATATAGAAAGACTGATTTAAAGAACTTCTCAAAAGCAATAACGTAAAGAAGAAGGAGGGACTAATATACAAATGCAAGACAGAACAGAAAAAGGAAAACCAAAGGAGTAATAAAATGAATAAGAAACAATAAAAGCCCAGGCGACGGTAATACATCATCTGAAATGTTGATAAAGTATATAGTGAAGTATCGTGCAAGAAGTATGCAAACTTGTTGGATTAATATAGGAAAAAGACGTAACACTAAGAGAATGACTCAAGTCACCGCACTATCAGATGCTTTTACTTTTGAGAGGGAAAAAAACTTGTCAAAATGTTAACTTTCGAATGTCTAGTTTAAATAGCTTTTTAACAAAAAGTGTTGAGTTTCTATTCTGCTAGTTCAGAACTTCGATTCAATTAATAAATACAATTTGTACTTAATATTCCTTAAAATGACTTAAAATTAGTATCAATTTGACCTTTCTTTGTATCTTTATTTAGATTATTTACAGCGTTCAAAAGGAATTTTATTTTTACATAACAGTTGTACAATTAAGCATACTACTGTGGATAAAAAATAGTAAGACTTTGTTCATAATTTTTAAATTCTTAATTTATTTTTCCAAATCTATTTCGTCCCCCTCAAAGTAATCTCCCGTGGCCTCAATACACTTGTGCCAACGTTTCTTCCAATTCCCGAAACAGTTGTTAAAGTCAATTTCAGGAATAGCCTTCAATGCGCGTAGCGATTCACTTTTAATGTCTTCAATTGACTCAAAACGGTTTGCCCGGAACGGTCGTTTGAGTTTGCTGAATAGCCAGAAGTCACACGGAGCTAAATCAGGCGAATACGGTGGTTGCGGCACGATATTGGTTGAAAATTTGGCGAAAAACTCACGAAGAATTAATGCAGTATGCAACGGTGCATTATCGTGGTGCGAAAACCAAGAGTTGTCGGCCCATGATTCTGGTCTCTTTTTACGAATAGCATTGCGCAAACGACGCATAACCCTCAAATACTATTCCTTGTTGACAGTTTGCCCGGTCGAAAGGAATTCGGAGTGCACCACACCTCGATAATCGAAGAAAACTGTCAACATAACCTTGATTTTTGACTTGCTTTGACGTGGTTTTTTGGGCTTCGGTTCACCTTTGATACGATATTCGGCCGATTCATCGTCTGTTTCCGAGTCATAAGCGTAGATCCAAGTCTCATTTCATTTTGTCTTGATAGTCGGAAAGCATTGTTTCACAGGCGTCAACGCGACGCTGTTTTTCGAAAAAATTGAGTGATTTTGGAACAAATCGTGCTTTCACTTTTCTTAGGCCCAAATGATCTTTCAAAATGGTTTTCACTCATCCTTCCGATATTCCAACGATGCCAGTAAGGTCTCTGACTGTTAATCGTCGATTCTCAAGCACCAATTCCTTGATTCTATCGACGTGTTGATCATCAGTTGATGTTGATGGCCGTCCTGGACGTGGTTCGTCATCAACGCGTTCTCGACCCTCTTTGAATAATTTGTACCAATCAAAAACACTTGCTCGCGACAAACAATTATCACCGAAGGCCTTTTGCAACATTCTGAACGTTTCGGCACCATAAATTTGATTCCGTACACAAAATTTAATGGAACTTCTTTGTTGAATAATTTCACTCATCGTAAAAATCGCCGAATGCACTTTTTGTACTTCAGAAAAACAAGCGTATACTAAACACTAATGATTATTTTGATGTGATATTTGGCACGTATGTCACTGACAGTCATACTAACCTAGAAAAAAATATTTCGACGAATGGGTTTTCGCGCGAAATTTAAATTAAAAAGGCTTACTATTTTTTGCCTACAGTAGTACTTATTAAAGTTTCCTTGAGGCAAATGACTCTTTATTCAACTGATACAATAAATAGTTATTGCATTTGTACACGTAGTCAATTGTAACCTTGAAATTAACTTTTTCTAACTACTTAAAATAAAATTCATTTAGAAGCACTTTCCATATGCAATTGCAACACAAGTGTTTTCAATTATTTCGAAGCTTTTCGCGATATACAAATTGGATTTAAAAAAAAATTAAGGTAGTAGAACACAAGTTTGCGACACATAAGCAGAAATTCCAAGGAATATCGATTCTAGCTTTCATCGGGGCTTTCACAACAACAGGAAACGGGTCGACAATTAGAGAACTCCATTCACCGCCTCTCTCATCCACAAGTCGAGTACATATTGTGACGGTACGGTTTCTAGTTCACAGGTACCTAGTTGTGAAGTTCTGGAAACTAATATATCAGATGCAAATTGCATTTTCGTTCTTTTGCTTCTGCATTAACCAATCAATTTCGACGGGGAGTTTATTAACTATGCATTCTAACGTTAGTTTCGGAGCATTTATCGAAGTGCCTTTTAATTTTAATTTTAGAGGAATTATTGGGAGAAGAAAATGGAATAAGATGTCGGGGATGTAATTAAAATTAAAATGGAAAGAAGGTTTGATATGATACATAAAAGATAGAGGTACATAATCACAGTATATTGGGTTACGGAGGTAAAAACAATTGAAAACAATTTGGAATAACAAAAAATATTAAATTAACTACAAAAATTACAAAGACAATAGAAATAAAGAAGTAGGAAGCAAATGTTTTCATTTAAATAATTAAAACCTACCACAGCATTAAGGCTAGTAGTTCTGGTATTCTATACAATATTATATTAATGTATAGATACAAAAATAACTATTTGCAGTGATAATTAAAGAGTCTAAACTATAAATATGAATCCTATATTTATCTATATGCTTTAAGTAAATTTTTACTAAAATTGCATTACGTTTCAGTTACATGTAACTGTTGAGGAAAAATAATCGATAATTATTCCATTTTAAGGCAACTATTCTGGGCTATAAATATGAATCCTGTACCTATCTGCATGTTTTAAATAAGTTCTTATTAAAATTGCTTTTCGTTTCAGTTACACGTAACTGTTAAGGAAGAATAATCGATAATTATTCCATTTTAAGGCAAATATGTATTCTAGGCTATAAATATGAATCCTGTATCTATCTGCATGTTTTAAATAAGTTTTTATTAAAATTGCCTTTCGTTTCAGTTACGCGTAACTGTTAAGGAAGAATAATCAATAATTATTCCATTTTAAGGCAAGGAAGGTTAAGTAGCAATGAAACACTCCTTTCTACACAAAATTTACATCACTAAGGCTCCTAGAAGCTTGAGAGGTTTTAATTTTAGGTATTCCTCAACATTTCACCAGGATATTGTTAGCTTATTTAGAAGGTGTCCAAATATTGATGTTGCTATTTCCTGTTTTCTATTACATATCTGCGCGTTGCTTCGGTTCTTTAGGTTGAATCTAATACAGTTGTTTGAGTTGTGTATGTTGCGAATTGGTAAATTCTTTGTTGATGATTATTTAACAGGAATATCCAAATGTTGCCCAAACTCTCGGTTCAAGTTTTTCTGGGTTCTTCGATATTTTTCAAAGACTCTTCATTGGTGGCAAAGAGTTCCCTAGCCAATATCTTAATGATCCCAAAGCTGAAGTTGTAGACTCCATATTCGAATAGATTTACAGCCGTTGTGGATTTTCTCGGCGTCTCTTTAACGTTCCTTTATTCTACATTGCGCATACATCCTAGTTGGCCCAATATAAGGTTTACAACATTAATATTGTAACTTTTACGTCTCTTTGATTTTTAGTTTTGGTATCCAGTCTTTGTTTGATAGAACGAGGTATTCCATTTTAAAGATCTGGACATGGAGCAAAAGACATCAATGTCCACCTTTAAAACTTTTGGGAATGTCGGTACAACCTCAAAAAATACACTTTGATCACGCGTAAATCTAAGAAACAATGTTGGCCATTAAAATTTTTTTGGAGAGGCTTGTAGCACACCCAGTTAAACGTTCAAAAATATATTTCGACCACGTCTAAATCCGAAGAAAGGTTACGAATTGAGTAAGTTATGAATGTCTTTACAAAAAAATGCCACATCAGACTGGTTTGAAGCAAGAATTTAAGTACAATTTCAGACATTAAATTTGAATAATTTAATTTATGCAATTTATTCGAAAGCCTACTGCATTTGTACTTTTTAGAATATTCACTCCCCAAAGCAATAAATCACTGTCTCGCACAATTGAGTAGAAAATACGCAAAAAATTACTTACCGTCGTCGTTTTGTACAAGTCTCTAGCTGTGTGGTCTCTGTCGACGGAGCTTTTACGTCGGGCTGCTCTTTCTAGAGAGCCGTGTTTGGAAATGCCATCTAAATTCGTGGAATCTCGAATTCGCGGGGGCGAAGGCGGCGGCGGCATATCATCCTCGACGTACCGTGATTTCTGTGAAAAGAAAAGAGTGATACATTAAGTAAATCGAAATTTTAAAAGTGCTTTAAAGACTATTTGTTTTGTTGCTCGGATCCTTTGAAATAGTATAAAAATGTGGAGTCTTTAATCTCGATTAATGAAAACTTTTCTTGGAGTTTATTAATTCGTCTTTTACGTAATGAAAGTTCGTATTTTAAAATAACGAAAGTACAATATACAATTTGAATAGTTTGAAGTGTTTAATCTATTAGTTAATATTACTTAAAAATAACTCGTAGATATTTAGATAACTTGCAAAGACTGAAAACTATGGAAGATGTGCGCAAAGTTATTAACAAATTCTCCGATATGCTATAGAAGGTAAAAAAAAGTAGGAGAAAAAGAAGAAGAAGAATAAGAAGAAGAAAGAAAAGAAAAAGAAATTTAAAACAGGTTGGTCATCAGAAATTATTATGAGGATTTGTTTTTCATAATAAATAATAAACGAAAAAGGGCTGACCGACAAATACACTACAGGCCATAAGTGAGGGATCACTTATCATAAATAACAAAACACTTGTATTTTAGACACATCCCTTAGACTTTTACCTGTTTTGGTGAGAATAATTGAAATAACAGTTGTAAATGTAATTCTGAGAAGGACTATTCGGATTGTTATTATAAATTAGATAAATATATTTGTTTCTGAAAAATATTGTAAATGCTTTTAATAGTAATATGACGTCTATTTAATAGAAATACTTTGTATACCCCAATAAATTTAATAGGGTTTACAACGCAATATTATTATAATGGTATTAGGAATTCATAGTAAACTATTTAGCAATTTAAAAATTAGTTTTCGTGCAGCATTTGGCCGAGCAAGTTGCAATACGAGTATTTGAGAACAGACGTAAAAGTAACTTATAAAAATGCCGAAGAGAAAGGAACTTAGCTACATGGCGAAAAATTTTCACTGCGGCAAATAGCCCAAAAGTTAAATTTATCTTATCACGCGGTGCAAGGAACAGTGAAACGATATTCACAAAGTGGATCATTACAACCAATAAAACGTTGCGGAAGGCCAAGGGTAACTACCAGACAAAAGGATTTGCGCATAAAAATACTATCAAAACGAAATAGGCGCCTCACAGCTCCTCAGCTTCGAGCAGAGCTGAATGAAGGCCGTCGAAAGCCGGTGTCACTGACTACTGTAAATCGACAAAGGCGGGACTACATGGGCGTATTGCAGCTCGAAAACCATTGTTGAATCCACGAAATCGTAAAAAACGGTTACAATGAGCCCAGGACCATCAACACTGGGACATGGAAATGTGGAAGCAGGTGTTATGAACAGATGAGTCAAAGTTCCAAGTGTTTGGTAGTAATCGACGAGTTTTCGTTCGAAGACAAGTGGGTGAAAGGATGTTACCCGAATGTGTAGTGCCAACTGTTAAACACGGGGGAGGTTCTGTGCTTGTTTGGGGATCCTTTTCCTTTGATGGTGTCGGAGATTTGTACCGCATTGAAGGCATTTTAAAAAAAGAGGGGTACCTGAAGATTTTGGAGGAATATGCAATTCCGTCTGGATTAAGGTTAATTGGTGAAGGTTTTCACCTACAACAAGATAATGATCCCAAACACACTTCCCAACTTTGTAAAAACTATGTGAATCAAAAAGAGGAGGAAGGGGTGCTGATAAATATGATTTGGCCACCACAATCACCCGATCTCAACCCTATCGAATTACTGTGGGATGAATTAGATAGAGACGTGAGAGAAAGCTGTCTACAACCGCAGAAACAGCTTTGGGGGCGACTTACAAGGGTGTGGAATAATTTACCAATGGATACGCTCCAGAAACTTGTATCGCGGTTGCCTAATATTTGTAAAGAAATCATTAAACGCAGAGGTGGATACTTCGACGAAAGTCGAATATGATAAGAAATTCTACAGAATATGTTGAAATTATTTTATTTTATAAAGAAAACTGTTCATTTGTCTCGTAGATATAGTTTTGTAGAAATATACGTTTTGTTTCACTAAGCGTGCTTTTTTTTTTAAAATTTCATCTACTGATCCCTCACTTATGGCCTGTAGTGTATATTGACATAACACACAAAAAAAAGTAAAGACAAAACGAAATAAAAAAAATGACCAAAGAAATAAAACTATGGAAAATATGGTCAAAGTTCGAATTCTCTAATGTCTTGTAGAAGGTAAAAGGAAGTAGAAGAATAAAAAGAAACAGAAGAAGAAGAGATTTAAAACAAGTTGACCATCAGAAGTGTATATGAAATTTATATTTTATCTTCTATTATAAATAATCCACTTATATATATTAAATATTATATTATTCATGTTTGATCGCATTGTATTAGAATTGTTGTTTCAAATTTCATTGTTTTCATTTCTTTGTTTTACTGTTAATTTCAGTACCTCACTTTTTCCTTTAATTAACACTCAACAACTTCTTCTAAACGAACCAGTAGAAAGCATTATACATTTCGTTTCATTTTGACAATTTAGACGAAACAAACGAAAATGATTGGTTAGCCGTCGAATAGCCTATTCGTTATATAAATCACGTTTTAAACCACGGTATGTAGTTCATAGTGTTTTCCGTTAAAACGATATTTACGAGCTGTCAATATTTGCGGCGTTCATTAAAAAGAGCATTCGATTCAAATTACAGTCGTTTTTAATAACTATTTTTATCTTTCGTAAATATCAAAGGTATCGCGTCTATATTTTATAGTTCCAATGGATCTATAATCCAATATTCAGAATTAAAACATTTCGTTTTCATTACAGGCAAGTTAACACTGAATTAAAAGATGAATACGTTTTTGAATTACAGTTTTTTTAATTATTTTTTAACGTTTTAAACGCTAAAGAAAGATTGGTTTGGAATTAATTACTAAAAAACAATTTAAATACATTCAAATCTTAATGACATTTGATTAATTTGGACGTATATATATATATATATATATATATATATATATATATATATATATATGTATGCAATATTAGATTCTACTCTCTAGATTAGACTTTATTTGTGATCGTCTTGAAATATTAAAAAGACCAAGTGAATAAGAATATACCAATAGATTCGCCTTTGTTGTATACAAGATAGGCGCACATTTGTTGATGCTTGTTTCTATTTTATTATTACACCAGTGGTATACGGTATTTAAAGCCTACTCAATAGGAGGTTATAAATTTTTAAGTCATCAGCATAGACCAGGACGTGACAGTTAAGCAATGACAGAAGGTGGTTGATGTAAATATTAAACTGTAGCGGATCAAGGTGCGACTCTTGTGGAACGCCCGAGGACGCGATAAAAGTGGAAGAATAAAATAAATAATTGTTCAAATTTACTATTCATCCTTGCAATAATCAAGTCTAAAAGATATTTGAATTTGCATTTATTGCAATACTGTGTATTTATAAATTTAGTCGGTGAATTTTTTTTCAAGTAAAGACTGAATCAATTCGAAACTATATCGAATGTAACACCGTTCGTGAAAGCCAATGGAATTTTGTCGGTAAAATTTATTTATTTACACCAAATATATAATTATTAAAATTTACAATACATAAGTTAAAGTAATTGATAATGTTTTATAAACAAATTGATCATTCTCCCGTTTCTTGATCATCCATATGTTCCTCAAGCTTTCTCCCTTATTCTTAACAAATTTTTCTACAACACGCGATAGTATATTTTATAATTTATAATTTTCTTAATCAAATTCTCAAAATATAAATTTCCCAAATGCTAAATATAATGCAAACATGAATAAAAGTGTGCAATATCTTCAGACTTTTTCTTAAATTTTATGTAGCAACATTCCCAAAATAATTCTGTCATGGGATCCGTGAAACGGAGATCGCTGGATTATAAATAGGTATGCAGAATAAACGCCTTCTGGAAAATGAAGACACACATTTCCAAATAAATCACAGTTGAAAACATGTGGCGATAATAGGTCACTATGTAATCGTGAAATGTTCTGTTTTAAATATAACTCGAAAGTTGGTCTTACTTAATTATTTCCGTTGCATTTGGGACCAATTGTAAAGTGAAAATGTCACATTATGAGTGGTCACTTTGGTCCAACAATAGCAAATAATACACATAAATATATACTATATATTTACATATAGCGGAAGTCTTAAAGTACGTGTATATTTACTGTACTATGCTAGAGTTACTAGTATTACCAGTGAAAGCTTAATTTTAATAAAAAAACAAAATAATTTGTAGAAACAATGTAAAATTTATTTTAAAAAATAACATTTTGAAAGTGTAAAACTTCTTATACTGGTCATATTGCAATTTCTTTTACAAAATGTTCAGTTTTTGTTTTCTTCGTTTCCTTTTTTTTTAAATTTATCTTTTGTTTTAAGTATAATGTATTCATACTACCTATTAAATTTCCAATATTCTCGCTGTTTTCCAAGAGATGGCTCCAGTAGTAAGTGCTGGTGGATTGTGACATAACCAAAACATCATGAACCAAGCTTAGACATATGGTAAACAAACCGCTTTGACACATTAGTGATTTTGTTTTTGCGTCATATACTTTTGGTTGTGTGAAAATGTCTGATTTTGTGCCAAATAATGGTCATTTGCGGGAAGTGTTGCTTTTCTTCTTTCATTCGAAAAAAACGGCGTGAAGCGCATCGAGAACTCCAAAAAGTTTAAGGAGATGCTACTCTAAGTGAAACAACATGCCGTGATTGGTTTCGTCGCTTCAAAGACGGTGATCTCGATGTTGACGACCGTTCGCGTGAAGGAAGACCAAAAACCTTCGAAGACGCTGAATTGGAGGCATTGCTCGATGAGGATCCGTGCCAAACGCAAGAAGAGCTTGCTTCAGCATTAGGAGTTATCCGCCAATCCATTTCCCAGCGATTGCATGCGTTGGGAATGATTCAAAAACAAGGAACTTAGGTTCCTTATGATTTGAAGCTAAGAGACGTTGAGCGTCGTTTTTTCCCCTGTGAGCAACTGCTCCAGCGGCAAAAAAGGAAGGGTTTTCTTCATCGCATCGTTACGGGTGATGAAAAATGCATTCATTACAGCAACCCAAAGAGAACAAAATCATGGGAACTGCCCGGTCATGCTTCTACGTCGTCGGTTCGGCCGAATATTCACGCTGTGAAGGTTTTGCTGTGTATTTGGTGGGACCAGGGCGGTGTTATTTATTATGAGCTGTTGAAACAGAACGAAACCATTACTGGGGAACGGTATCGAACCCAATTGATGCGATTGAGCCGAGCACTGCGCGAAAAGCGGCCACAATACAAGCAGAGGCACGAAAAAGTGATTCTACAGCATGACAACGCTCGGCCTCGCGTTGCTAAACCCGTTAAAACCTATTTAGAAACGGTCAAATGGGAGGTCCTACCCCACCCGCCATTTTCCCCAGATATTATGCCGTCCGATTATTACTAATCAGCAGTTCCGCTTATATGAAGACATCTCAAAATGGCTTGATTTGTGGATAGCCTCAAAAAACGAACACTTCTACCGTGACTGTATTCGAGCTCTGCCAGAAAGATGGGAAAAAGTCGCTAGCGATGGGCAATATTTTGAATGATTCATTTGTAAACATTTTTTCACAATAAAGTTGCATTTTCATCAAAGAAACAGCGAGAACTTAGTTCCGCACCTAATAGTATTTCTACGGTTTCTTAATAAAGTCGTACTAGTTCTTTGTCAATGTAAGTAAAAGTTAGGTAATTGTATACAGGATTTTATAAAAATTTTTAAAAATCGTCATTTTCAACCGCAAATTTTATATTCATAGGATATCACACTGTATATGTATGTATATATTTAAATTCATCATGTTGCAGTGTATCAAGCTGTATATGTACTTTACGTATTAAAGGCTTTTTTTGCTGTTTTTCTTTCAACTATGGAGGTGAGATAAAATATATCGACACCATTAATGCAAATGTAAAAAGCATAAGTTTACAGAGTATCTCCAAAACTGCTTCAAAAATCGAAAAAGTAATTGCAAAAATCGACCAAAATCATTCTTTATTATATATTAAGTGCGCCTAGTTTAGTCTGTTCCATGTCCTAACAGACGACGAAACTAGTCCCAGTTAATATACAGTATAGTGAGAAATGCAGTGTTTTATTTATTCCTCAGTCTTATTTATTCTTTAATGTAAGAAAATATATAACAAAATCCATGAACACGCTGCGAAATCAACTTCGCATTCCGAAAAAATTGAATTCTATATGATTTTCTATTTATTCTTTTTTGAAAATTTAATATAAGTTTCTCTGTCTCGAAAGCTAATGAAAATTTTTCTCTCTATAATATGTAAGACCAATTTGAGGATGATTTCAATTTTTTAATATAACAAATATTTAAAAAGGAATCGATAAAAGATATTCTTTGATTTTTGCACGTCTTCCAATTTAGGGATATGCAAATCTTCGGTTGGAAGAAAAGTTGATTTCGTCGAGCATTTGATTACCTTCTTCATCTCTCTAGTTTCCAGTTTCTTCAGTTGGTAAAGAATCGACTGTTCTCCAACACAGACATCGTCATTAGTGTTTGATTAATGGATATATTGGGTTGGTAACTAAGTACTTTCGGTTTTTACTGATAGAGAACGTTGCTTTATTTTTTGTATAACGTATGTTAGTGCTGTACTTTACCGTTTGTCGCGTGATACTAGTCACATTGACGTAACTTCAGAAGCAAGTAGTGCGTGATTTTTATTAAAGCTATTAGTTGTGGGTTAATTTTAAATGGAGTGCAGAAACGAACATTTTCGACATATTTTACTATTTTATTTCCGTAAAGGAAAGAAAGCTGCTGCGGGTTACAAAAAGATATGTGAAGTTTATGGTGCTAATTGCTTAACAGAGAGCACGTGTCAGAATTGGTATAAAAAATTCCGTTCTGGAGATTTTTCCCTCAAAGTTGAGCAACGTTCTGGTCGGCCTACTGAAGTTGATGATGATCAAATCATAGTCATAATTGAAGAGGATCGTCATATAACTGTTCGAGAGGTTGCGGAGAGACTACTTGTATCGCACACAACAATTGAAAAACATTTAAAATGTCTTGGGCTAGTTAAGAAGCTTGATATTTGGATACCTCACGAATTGAAAGAAATTCATTTAACACAAAGAATCAACTTTTGCGATATGAATGATGAAATGAAACCGACCCTTTCTTAAAAAGAATCATCACTGGTAATGAAAAATGGGTCTTGTACAGTAACATAGTTCGAAAACGATCATGGAGCCAACACGATAAACCAGCTCAAACCACATCGAAAGCTGAATTGCATCCAAAAAAGATCACGCTGTCAGTTTGGTGGGATTACAAAGGTGTTGTGTTTTTTGAGCTACTTCCAAGGAACCAAACGATCAATTCTGATGTTTACTGTCAACAATTAATAAAACTGGATGAAGCAATCAAAGAAAAATGGCCAGAATTGTCAAATCGGAGAGGTGTAGTTTTCCACCAAGATAATGTAAGGCCTCACACATCTTTGGCAACTCGTGGGAAACTATTGGAGCTTGGCTGGGGAGTGATGCCACGTCCCCCATACAGCCCTGATCTAGCACCATCTGATTACCATTTATTTCGAAGTTTGCAGAATTCTTTGAATGGTAAAACTTTCACAAATGACGATGACCTTCACTCGCACCTGGTTCAGTTTTTTGCTGATAAGGACTAGAAATTTTATGAGCGTCTAATCACGCAGCTGAAAGAAAGATGGCAAAATGTCATTGAGCAAAATGGAAATTGATTAAAATTGATTAAAAACTATTCTTTGTTTTAAAAAAGTGTTTTATTTTATACTACAAAACCGAAAGTACTTAGTTGCCAACCCAATATATAGTTGATTGCTAAGGTCGTTACTTTATGAAACTCCATTACACTGAGGAATAAATAAAACTAAGGAATGAAATACTGCCTAAATTTCACACTTTATTATATTAAAAATCATACTATATTACATATTAATTGCGATTAGTTTCGTCTGTTCAATAATGTCCTAACAGACGACGAAACTAGTCGCAGTTAATATACAATATAATGAGAAATGCGGGCAAAGTGTTTTATTTATTCCCCAGTTTTATTTATTCTTTAATGTAAAAAAATATATAACGAAATAGATGAACACTAGAAAACCACCTTTGCAAGCGGAAAAAAATTCAATTCTATATTATTTTCTATTTATTCCTTCTTGAAAACTCAAAGCAAAGTAAAAAGATTCGATTTTATATATTTTATGTAACATTTCCGAAATGTAAACTTGTGGTAGTGGCGCAATTCTCAGTTTAAAATAAATCTCGAACTTGTACACGTCTACATGTAAATTTAGCTTTGTATTGTGTTTATTTCAGTACAATAGAAACTTTATTTGCGAAATACCTGCATTTCTTCCACCCAACAACAGGAACAATTGGATCCATGACGCCCGCTGGATGTTGTCGGTCGATTTTGAATGTTTACTTTTTGCCGGCGACGTCTTCTCACTTTGTTTGGGACACCGTACACATAATTCGAAAATCTACGTCTAGAATGTCTCACTATAGATACCCAGTCAATCATAGTTACTTATACTGTTGTTTTTAATACGTAGATGTATTATAATACACAATTCCCCTTTAATGTATTGTATTGCATAAAATGGAGCATTCAATTTAGCGGCGACGAAATACAAAATCAAAAAAAATACAGAAATTGGAACGTTTTTAAAATTAAACTCGGTAAAACGGCGTTTTATTGGTTAAGAGTTGTATATAACAGACGCTGCTTTGCAGCGTCGCGATGCTAACTGAAAAGCTACGGTCGCAACGGGCAGGTAAATTTTCCCACCGTCTAAATTTGATTACAGACGGTGGGATACGACGTCGAGGTGCTTGCTGCTCCCTTTTTCATGTACCAATATGTGTTCGCCCTGATTCATCGGCGTACACCATATCACGCACGATTGCACTCAAACCTTTTTCAGATCATTGGAAATCCATTATCGGATATCAAAAGAGTACATTTCGCGTAGGCGGGAGACCGTACGCGGAGTCGTATGTCGCCCAGTTTACATAGATAAATATACCTCTTCGGCATTGTGACGAGGTGCCACGTACACATGTCAATTTTCTTCACGCTCTGATAAAGCAAAAATAAAAGAAATCGGAGTGAATCGAACGAGACGCATGGCAAAAATAAATTCGTTATTTGTGACCGATATATTAAAGCCCCTGAGATATAGATATATGATCGGCACTTCGAAAAACACTTAAATTAATATGGTAATAACTATTCCGCTGTATGTGGGGCAAACAAGCAATAATAATAATAATAAAATAGAAACGTGGAAAAACAAAATAATACGTCGAACACATCTTCGCACAAATAACACGAGCACGTATTGACAAACAATCGACCAAGAAAGAGATGAACATTGGAAATATTTCACCAGAAAGTGAAGGTTTCACAATTGCAATACAAGTTTCGGTTGTGAAAACCAAACACTGTAGTAAATATATAATAAAACAAAACGTGATAGACATATGCAGACAATGTCACACAGCATTTGAAACAATTGAACTGATAGAATACATAACGCGACACTAATACATAGAGATATTGTAAAAAAATACGAATTATTAGATATAATTGGCCCATGGTACCAATACGAATCGCAAATAGTTTTCGAAAGTTCGAAAGTCAAAATATACTAGAACAAAAACATTCTGACACATCACACTGTAACACAGAATAGCCCAGACATTACACCAACTTATAAAAATACTAAAATTAATGTTTCTATGCTTATACAACTTTCAGAAAAAGTGTAGAGAAACGCAATAAATATATCTCTCTAACTGAAGAGACAGCAACTATGGTATCAGAAACAGATCGAAATTACACTAAATATAATGTCCACTACTAAAGTAATTCCTAAACAATTTCGTGAAAGCCTTAAATAAAATATAAGTAAAAAACTGTTATTTTGGACACTTGCTCGATCATCAGAAGATTTCTGAACAAACAATAAAGAATATTCTAATTTCATCTGCATTTAAATACAAATATAATATTGATAATAATAATAATATTTCTTCTTGTACAAATATATAGCATCACAAAGCTTGTACTGGTTTAAGGTTTTGTCATGTATAGCATCTCAGTATCAGCCACCTACAGTCCGAGCTCAAACATAGGAAAATGTGCTGGGTGAAAAGTTTTAGCAGCTATTTATTATACTCATATAAAGATTATTTTTCCAGGTATTACTAGTTTGCAGTTTTGTTTTTAGTAGTCAGCAGAAAGCTTTTTAGGTGATTTTGAAGCAGAACTTTTTAGGAAGAGAAAAAGATATTTTTCTTTAAATATGTATTATAATATTTTGTCAGTTTACACTATAAATTTTTAAATTTTATAGTCAGATGACCTGTTGTTAACTTATATTATAATTTTTTAAATTTTGTAGCCAAATGATGTAGTTAATGCATGACTATTTAGCCCAGTAATATTTTTTGAGCTCATTTTGAAAGAAATTACTTTTCAAACTGTTTTTTACTAGGTTTTTTTAATATCTTTGATAACTTGGTAGCTCTCCAATTTCCGGTGGTTATTTATATTTTTGATTAAATGTAGATAGTCGCGAGTACACTATGATTATTTTCTAGCACGTGTTTGGCTAAACTCGATTTCTCAGGTCGATTAAACTTGATGTACACGATATGTTCTTTATACCGGCTTTCTATCGAGCATTTAGTTCGACTGATGTAGTGTTTATTACAATATCGGCATTTTGTTTTATAAATCCTCGATTTCTGATTTAATTTGACCTTATCTTTCGAATTTCCTAAGAGATATTTAATAGAGTTCGTGGACCGACATGTAAAATGAAATCCTTTAAAAACCCTATTTAAATTTTTTGAAACTTGGTGAAAGGGTTAACATTTAAGTTGATTGTCTCCATTGTTTTGAGGTGACAAACGAGTGGTGTCCCGGAATGTGTTTTTAAGTTAGCTTTTCTAATTAATCTAGTGATTATTTCCGAATCAAACCATTGTATCTCGCAATGCTCTTAATAAAATTTAATTCTCTTTCGTATCTCATTTTTTAAGACTTTTAATCGAGTTCTACCGATTACTAACAAACTTTTGTTTGTGTTTCTGTAAATTCTACTTAATTTGGAGTTTACAAGCCTCTCCAATGAAGTGTTTCGAACGTGGTTCTAAATTCTTAGAGGTTTCAAAGCTTGCAAGTCACTTCATTGGTAGGAGTATCACGTCTTGGCAAACAATATTTTAAACCTTTATTTAGAAAATCTTTGTCTTCAATATTAAAAGTCTCAAATGAATGATTGAAGACTAGTGTTTCTTTTATAGGAAGTAATTATGCTTCATCACATCTTGGAAAACAATATTTGAAATCTTTGTTTAATATGTGAAGAAACTCACGATTCAAAGTTTCAGATAAATGATTGACGACTAGTTATTCTTTCATCGGAAGTGAATATTCTTTATAATAGCCGGACGTTCACATTTGATGATATTCAACAATCACGGGGTACACGAACGCTGCCCACCCCAATTTTATGTGTTTCCTGAAATACGGATTATCTTTCGAAAAATCTGTATTATAATTATTCAACAATATTATTAGTGGAAGTAATTCCATATGAATTTCTACGGAAATCTTAAATTGTTTGTGATATATCGTAAAGGTGTCATAAATTGGAAAAATACCATAAATATTATATAGGCTAATCCCTACAGTATTAACAGTTTTACCTGCATTTCCGAAAGGTATTACCAATATTGTGTTATTGTACTAACTAATTACAATATTAAGATGTGTTATTCAAAAAGGAAAATAAATTTTATGTCAGCCATCGTTCATCTTTTGTTGCGAAAACAGTGAAATAGAGAGTTATTGTGAATACTTTAATGCAATGCCGAAGACGAAGGAATTATCTGTTGAAGTGCGTGCTATGATAATTGCTTATCATCGTACGGGTAAAAGTAATCGCGAAATTGCAAAAGAATTACGATTAAATCGCAGAACCGTTGATTATAACGTTAAAAAATTTGAAGAAAGTGGTACATTTTCCAACAAAAGAAGATCTGGACGACGCAAAGCGACGACATCTGCAGATGACCGGCATCTAATACGGATAAGTAGACGCGATAGACGAAAAACAGCAGCAGAATTTGCTGCTGAAATGAATAGAGCGCGTGCTAAACCAATTAGTGTGTCCACGATACAGAGAACGTTAAGGCAAGCGGGTTTATACGGAAGAATTGCTCTGCGAAAACCACTAATACGAAAGCAAAACAAGATAAAACGACTAAATTGGACGATTGATCAGTGGAATAATGTGTTGTGGATAGACGAATCGAAGTTTGAACTTTTCGGTAGTAAAAGGCGAATATTCGTAAGAAGATCCGCAGAGAAAGAGTACTGCCAGAATGTATTGCGCCTACCGTAAAACATGGAGGAGGTTCAGTAATGATTTGGGGGTGTTTTGGTGGAAGATCTGTAGACGATCTCGTCAAAATTGAGGGAATCCTAAGAAAAGAAGGCTACAAGGAAATTTTAGAAAATAACGCTGTTCCTTCAGGACTAAGGATTCTTGTCGAAAACTTTGTATTTCAACAGGACAACGATCCGAAACACACTTCTAGATTGTGTGGCGATTACTTGCGTCAACTAGAAGAGCAAAAGCAAATCTCTATAATGGTATGGCCAGCTCAAAGTCCTGATCTGAACCCAATAGAGCTTCTTTGGGAAGAATTGGACAGGAAGGTTCGAGAACGTGCTCTATCATCCACCACTGTACTGTGGGAACAACTTCAAGAAGCCTGGGCACAAATTACAGAAGATACACTGCAAAAATTAATTGAAAGGATGCCGCGGTTATGTGCCGCAATTATCAAAAATAAAAGTGGGAACATTGATGAGAGCAAAATTTTTTTTATTTAATGATAAAGTTTTTATATAAGAAAAATGTAACTATTTTATGTTTATTTTACACTATTGTATTGGTATAATAAATAAATTTTCAGTACACATTTGATAGTTTAATAATTTTGGCTAAAACTAAAGGTGGGCAAATAAATATGAGCGGTAGTGTATGTAGTGGTGCTTTTTCGAGAGCAATGCTCGTTTGATTCCCGTGCGTGTGACCAGCTATAGTTTTTATTTGAACTTCTGATTTTTCAAATATTTTTTTCCTTATTAAATTGTAATAGCAGCTTTCTAAGAAGAAGAAGTGAAGAAACGAAATAATATCTACAATAAAAACATTAGAATTTATTTGCATTGCTACTAAAATGTCTTTATCATGTTGTCAGTTCTGTACCAATAACAGAACCGATAAATGAAGTTTTGCTATATTTTGTATCGCGTACTTGTAAAAGCTAAATTATTATAATTACCATTGCAAAAATCGATATTTTACGGTAAGAACGAAGGTACAATTTATTTAAAAAAAGCACCCCAAATAGATCAAAAATTGAAATCGAATACCCATCAAACATATTTAATAGATTTGGCTCACGCCAAAACAAAAATAAAAAATTCCCTGTCACCTATTAATATTGAAAAATTGCGCCAGTGTAGTAAATAAAATCATCAATTTTCGCTTAACTAGCGTCATTTGTATGGCCTTTCTATTGACCAATTTATAACAGGTGATTAAATCTGCGCAACTAGACGTTTGATTATTTTTTTCTGACTGGTTTATCGGACAATTTTGTATCGTAATTAATGTCCATTTAGTTATTTATTTGTTCGGACGCCGGCTGAAACAAAAAATATATCTAATCGACGTTGAAAAAAAAAAACAGCGCAGTCGTAAAATGAAAAAAAAAACCGCGTTGTAAAGCTCTCGTTCGTCCGTCAAATAAATATCTGAAGAAAATAAAAGCGCAAGCCCGTAAAATTTTGTTAGAATTTCGAAAAAAGGATACGTTTAACGTTTGCTCGTTATTCAATCCCTGATAATTATAAAATCGCCAACATGGCAAATAATGTTAGCTGTAAATTTTGCGAAATATAAATTTTATTACAGCAACATTATTTATTGATGAACGGCTTTTGTTGGTGATTAAACATTATCGTAAAATTTGCTTGTGTAATATTTCTTCGTTCAGAATTATATATGTGTATATATATATATATATATACATACATATATATATATATATATATATACATACATATATACATATATATACACAGTCTGTGGCAGAGAAAACCAAATTTTTTTAAAATAAAAACAAAAAGTTTACTATTTATTATATTATATTAATTTATTTTATTCAAAGTAGCCGCCTTCGGCTTCAATACAGCGTCTTGCACAGTCAATGACGAATGAATTTTTAAGTTCATCTTTAGAGATGTTCTTCAAAATCGCCGTCGACACCTTTTAATGGCTTCGACGTCGACATAACGCTGTTTTTTCATAAGTAAATGTATTGTAGTTTGGAGAATAGATAGAAATCATAGGGGGATGAATATGGCGAATGGTTGATGGTTAAAATGCCATTTGTATTTAGAAAATCAGTGATAAGCGTCGAGCGATGAGATGGTGCATTATCATGTAACAAACGCCAGCTACCTTTTTCACGATATAGAGGGCGCACATGAAGAACACACGCCAAAAGACGCTTCATAATACCAAGATAATATGCAGCATTGACTGTTTGAGTAGTTGGTGCGAACTCTTTGTACACTGTACCTTTCGAATCATAAAAACAAATCAACATTATCTTCACTTTTGACTTCTCCAGCTTTTTTTCGATCTTTCTCCACGTGGATGCTTCCATTCAGTACTTTGATGCTTACGCCAGTTACAATAGAATACCTAAAGTTTTCGTCCTTTTTTGTCTTTAATCAAGTCTGTACAATGTTGAATTCAGTTGGATTGTGTGGTACAAACCTTGCACAAATCGTTCTCAGTTCTAAATGCTGTATCAAAATGCGATGATATTTGAAAATATTAAATCCTAGTCCCACGTATCGCAATGAGGATTTCGGCTCATTTCTGATAAATTCACGTACAAGTTCGATGTTACTTTCCGTAACCACAGATTGGACCAGGATGTTCGTCATCACGTGATAAAGACGCATCACCATCATCAAATTAAACGTTTCAGTAAACGATTTACCGAGTTTAAAAAAGAACTTAATATTTTTTCTTCGATCAAAATTAATTTTTCGGCCATTGCCAAATACACACTGTTACTTTATGCGCAATTTCTCAGCTTCTAATGATACAAACGGCATGGTATTTTGACATAACATTGGTGAACGATCTACCTTACCGACGTATATTTTTTTTAATAGGTGGCACCACTAAGGATTACTATTTTAAAAAAGTTCGGTTCTCTCTGCAACAGACTGTGTATATGTATATATATGTGTGGGTGTGTGTATGTAGGACGATTTTATTTAAACTCCTTTTTTAAAAATTACAATGGCTTTAACGAATTTAAAAGGGCCATCTATTGATGAGTGTTTGTTTTACGAAGTTTACTAAATATTCTGTTAATAATATTTACTATTTGTTATAGGAACTTTTCGACCGTTGAGTTAAAAAAACATTTAATTTACATTAACAACATTTTAGGGGAGAAGCTGAAACTGCATTACTGGTAGGAGCTTATAAATCACGTAGCAAGTTGAAAAGTCGAGATATAGATGAACGGGCGAAAATGGAAGTTTGTAATATTATATACGATATGTACAGAGAACGTACGTACTTAAAATCTTTCCGCAAAGAAATGCTTATACCACATTTTTAAGAAAACATGTCACTTTATAAAATATCAATGCGATACTACAGGAGCGATATATCATGGGTATCAGCATTTCTTCTTTCATCGTCTGTTAAAACATTTAGGATTTAAATTTGTGAAAGACAATGATCGCAGAGCTTTAATGAAGGAATGTCATAATGCTGCACTACGATGTTCCTTTTTAGGCATTTATAAAGCGAACGTTGCCTCCCCTTATAAAAAGCATGTTGTCTGTCTCGACGAAACGTCGATTTTTGCTAAGGGCAATAAAGGAAGATCGTGGCAAGATGCGAACACGAAGAGTGTTAGAAAACCTGAAGGATTTGATGGCAAACGTTTTGTAATTCTTCATGCAGGTAATAAAGATGGATTTATTGAAAATGCAAGTTTGATATTTCCTTCGGTAACAGCGACAACTGATTATCCAGGTGAAACGAACAGGGCAAAGTTTACAAGATGGGGAAATAACTAATTAATTCCAAACCTGAACCTTCTTTAATCATAGTGGATCACACGGCTTATCACAGTGTATTACTTGAAAAGTAACCATGTCATCAAAATTGGAAAAAATTGGAGAAAACCTGAAGGATTTGATGGGAAACGTTTTGTAATTCTTCATGCAGATAATAAAGCTGGATTTATTGAAAATGCAAGTTTGATATTTCCTTCGGTAACAACGACAACTGATTATCCAGGTGAAACGAACAGGGCAAAGTTTACAAGATGGGGAAACAACTAATTAATTCCAAACCTGAACCTTCTTTAATCATAGTGGATCACACGGCTTATCACAGAGTATTACTTGAAAAGTAACCATGTCACCAAAATTGGAAAAAGCAATAGTAGTTGATTGGTTGAACAATAATAATATCGACCATGAATCTGCGATGAGAAAATGTGAACTGCTTAAAGTAGCAAAGCGGCATAAGAAGGGCTATGAAATGGATGAATTAATAGAGTTGGCCACGAAGTCCTCTGAATTCCACCATACTATTGTGAATTCAATGCAGTCGAACTTGTTTGGGCACGTGCAAAAAACGCACTACAATAAACATGATGAAGAAGGATATAGAGATGTAAATGTTTTTAAAATGTATCAGCAATCTTTAAATAATTGCACACCTGATTTTTGGAAGCCAATGTATTCGACTTACTGATGCATTAAAAGAGAAGTTGAATCTCTACGACAGACTGTGGATCTTTTCAATTAGTCTCTTCCAGCTTCTTACTAATAGATCTTATGTCTAAATTTGAAGCAACAAAAATACATAATATCGTATCCTTATTTACCTTTATAGCGTGTTTAAAAATATAAACAAGGCATTTGCGTAGAAACCAAAATACAGCACGCAATGTTTCGATATGAATCATCAATCACAAATATTGATAATTAAGCACATGATTCATGCATTGTAATGTCTATTCTTCGAAAACTAGACGTTGGCTTTTGTAAATTTCTCAAATTATTACGGTAAACGTACTAAAGGAGTCGTTAGAATTTTATAAACATTTCGTAAATCAAACGAGCAATTTGTAAGTAATTGGGGGCAAGCGGTGGGAGTTGTTTCGATATAAAAGGAATTTCAACAGGCGTGTATATTTGCGTGGGTGTTGATAGACTTATCGTCTAAAGAATTTATCGTTTTTGAATAAACCTGATGACAGAATCAAACAGAAAATTAACCTTTGATATATACTGAAATGATTGATAAATATATATTGAAGTTATAAATAGAAAAACTGTTTTGTAAATGTGCTCGTGATTTTTTTATTAGACTGTAATTTCCGGTTTTGTAGAACGAATTGAAATTTTCGTAAATTAGTTTCATTTTCAACTTTCATATTTTTTGATTTTTGTTTTTTTTCTAATTTACGCTGGCTTTTTTTTAAAGATTTTGAAATTTGGTTTTTTTCACTCCTCGTGATTTATATAAAATGTATAGTTTTGTATGTAGTTTTTTGTGTTGTTATTTATTACTTTTGCCTAACGTTTTGGTAGCGTTCTTATGTTATTAGTATAAAACTCTGGAGGTTTTGTTTGAAAATAATTTGACGATGGAATTCAAACATGGCGAACCAGTAATTAAAACAGTTGACGAAAGAGGGTAGCACAAATAAAGAATTCTGTTTTTCTACTTGGCAATCCCTCAAAGGATAACTGTTAAAATTTACGTCCGTACCATCATAAAAACGTTTACTTGAATACAAAATGAAATATTTGTAGTGTTATGACTAATGGAAAATGTGAAGTAAGGATCTCTGATTAAATTCTTATTTTTGAAGAATAAAACAAACATTGACATCAAAGCTGAAGTAGAGTCTGTTTACAAGAACCAATCTTCATCGATTGCAACCAAAAACGTTCAGAGTTACTTGTCCTGCGTACAAGCAAAGCTGAATTCAAATCTTTTTATTTCGAATTTGTATTCTACTAGTTCAGAAGTGTTACCAAAGCTCAATTCAAAACTTTTTATTTTGACGGAAATCTCAATTTTTTCAAAGGGGTATATTCGCAAAAATTGGTATTTTTCGAAAGTTATCGTACATTAACAAATGCTCACATGCTGACACATTCAAAGCTTCTGAAAACGATTCTGATGTTCAAATTTATCTAACTCCTTTAGTTTAGTCCTAGGCAAGTAAGAAACTGGAAAAACCATGTCAAAATGTTAACTTCTGAATACACAAAAGGATTATTTTCGAAGTTTGAATGATTTTATTATAAAAAAAGTGGCGAATTTGTGTTCTACTAGTTCAGAAGTATTGTCTTACATGTTACCAAATCTCAATTCTGAACTTATTATTTTGACGAAAATCTCAATTTTTTCAAAGGGGTATATTCGCAAAAATTGGTATTTTTCAAAAGTTATCGTACATTAACAAATGCTCACATACTGATACATTCAAAGCTTCTGAAAACGATTCTGATGTTCACAAGTATCTAACTCCTTTAGTTTAGTCCTGGGCAAGGAAGAAACTGGAAAAACCATGTCAAAATGTTAACTTCTGAATACACAAAAGGATTATTTTCAAAGTTTGAATGATTTTATTATAAAAAAAAGTGGCGAATTTGTGTTCTACTAGTTCAGAAGTATTGCCTTACATGTTACCAAATCTCAATTCCAAACTTTTTATTTTGACGAAAATCTCATTTTTTTCAAAGGGGTATACTCGCAAAAATTAGTATTTTTCGAAAGTTATCGTACATTGACAAATGTTCACATGCTGACACATTCGAAGCTCCTAAAAACGATTCTGATGTCCAAATTTATCTAACTCTTTCAGTTTAATCCTGAGGGAATAAGATACTGGAAAAACCATGTCAAAATGTTATGTTCTGAATGTGCAAAAGAATTATTTTCAAAGTTTGAATGATTTTATTATAAAAAAAGTAGCGAATTTTGGTTCTACTAGTTCAGAAGTATTGTCTTACATGTTACCAAATCTCAATTCAAAACTTTTTATTTTGACGAAAATCTCAATTTTTTCAAGGGGTGTCTCGTAAAAATTGGTATTTTTCAAAAGTTATCGTACAATAAGAAATGTTCGTATACTGACATATTCGAACCTCCTAAAAACGATTCTGATGTTCAAATTTATCTAACTCTTTTAGTTTAATCTTGAGGGAATAAGAAACTGGAAAAAACATGTCAAAAGGATTATTTTCAAAGTTTGAATGATTTTATTATAAAAAGAAGTAGCGAATTTGGGTTCTACTAGTTCAGAAGTATTGTCTTACATGCTACCAAATCTCAATCCCAAACTTTTTATTTTGACTAAAATGTCAATTTTTTCAAAGGGGTATACTCGTAAAAACTGGTATTTTTCGAAAGTTATCGTACATTGACAAATGTTCACATGCTGACAAATTCGAAGCTCCTAAAAACGATTCTGATATTCAAATTTATCTAACTCTTTTAGTTTAATCTTGAGGGAATAAGAAATTGGAAAAACCATGTCAAAATATTAATTTCTAAATGTGCAAGAGGATTATATTCAAAGTTTGAATGATTTTACTACAAAAAAAGTTTTTCAAAAGTTATCGTACAATAAGAAATGTTCGTATACTGACATATTCGAACCTCCTAAAAACGATTCTGATGTTCAAATTTATCTAACTCTTTTAGATTAATCCTGAGGGAATAAGAAACTAAAAAAACCATGTCAAAATGAAACTTCTGAATGTGCAAAAGGATTATTTTCAATTCTGATATTCAAATTTATCTAACTCTTTTAGTTTAATCTTGAGGGAATAAGAAACTGGAAAAACCATGTCAAAATGTTAACTTCTGAATGTGCAAAAGGATTATTTTCAAAGTTTGAATGATTTTGTTATCAAAAAGTTGAGAATTTGTTTTCTACTAGTTCAGAAGTTTTGTCTCACATGTTACCAAAGCTCAATTCAAAAAACTCTTATTTTGACGAAAATTTCAATTTTTTCGCAGAATCAATACAATTCGAAAAGCCTCTCTTAGGAACGAGTGCCTTTTTTTCTTCTGGATAATACAAATGTTCACACGTCGACAGTTTCCATAGAAAGAAAATCATAAACCACATGTTAAATATGAAGCTTTCTGTTTTTTTTTCGTTTTTCTAACTTGAAAACTTGGCTTGGTGATAAAAAGATTTAAGCCGAACGAGCAGGTAGTCACTGGAGCTAACGCATATTTCGAACAGTTTGATGAAGTTAGAAGTGTCGAATACACTTTGGAGTAGAGAAGAATAAAATAATTGTCAAAAAATTTGTGTTTTCTTGTTTTGATTATCTTATTACTGACCCACTATTGTATTACCAAACTTTTTTCGAGTCACCAAGTTCTATAAGGAAAAAAAACGAGTGATAGAATGAGAAATTTTGAGTCACAGGTTGTGGAAGAACCCATCCTCGATAATCGGTAATCTATTAACAGTGCTGACAGTAAATAGCATGTTTATTTCCCCAGTCTAGATAGTCTACTATATAAATTCGGTTTCGGGGTTTTTATTATAAATTAGAATACTGTTTTTTTCCTTGAGATACACAGTTTGCCTTTTGTTTACTAATTGTACAAGCTCTTGATTTACAATGCTTCTATTAATTAGTTAATTATTCTTCCACTGATATATTTCGAATTAAGTTTTTAAGGAACAACACGATTTCTATAGAGCATAAAAAGTACAGTACACGCCAGGAGTGTTGTCGAGCAGTGGGAGTGAGTTCACGCAGCATTAGAAGTGGTGTGAAGTTTCAGGACGCCATAAGACACAAAAGGGGGCGCGTACGCTTATAAAAGCGACTACAGTGCAAACCCACCACTCACAATTTCACCTGGTGATTATTATAAGGGCTAAGCCTGCAGAAACGAGTGCACACTGATTGGTGGTGGTGATATATATATTTCGAAAGCGATCGGATGTACCCGTTGTCGAGATTCATATGCGTATGGTATGTACATGAATGCTAGATTAGATTAATGATGACGAATAGACGGCGTTCTTTGTTATGCTCTACGAGTGTTAATAGATTTTTTAACCGATTTTCGATATTAGAATACACTGGCACTATTATTAAATGTACTATTTGCAGTATCAACATTTTACCGTACAATATTTTTTTGTGTAAAAAACATGTTAATAGCAAACAACAAAGGTTAAATGTGCAATGCGATGTATCATATTATAAGTTAGTATATGACTTTATTTCTATGTTAAGTGTATGCAACATTCCACGAAATATTGTAGACAATGAAGAATTTCGAAACTTTTGGGGGAAGTACGTTCTGGAATGTAAATTGCCAAGAAGAGGTTAGTTACAGTATGGAGTTTTTAATGGTCAAAGCATCTTAACCGAACGCATACTTTTTTCCTTATCTGGAAATTCAGCATGGCGATGTCTAATATATGATATTTTCCGTACGTTATTTTCTTGTTGTAAAGGTTAAAAAGTTTAAACAAAAAAATCATAGTCTTTAGGCAAAAAAACGTGTTCGATTATTTTCTTGTTTCTCCCCATGATATATTTTTAAGTTGTTTTTAAATTTTTATCAAACAATATTTCCGCATTCTATAAAAATGGCATTCATATTATGTCTATAAATCCTTGAAAACATCTTTCATTTTACAGTTTCCTGTATTCTATTTCTAATGAAATAATAATTTCATTAATATTTTATTAATTATTTAATTTTGTTTCTATTAATTATTTAAATGGTATTAATATAATAAATAAGTATGTAAATTATTTTCCGGTATCAACATAAAACAAATTCATTTAATATTTCGATTAATATAAAATATTGGAACCAGCGACACCTCTGATGAAGGCGCCACAATCTAAGGATTCAGGAATCTTTCTTACCCTTTACCGCGAACTATCATTCTATTCTAGTACGCACCCGGTGCTGCCATCTCTAGACTAACTTTCTAAATAATATTGATCGCATTCCTTTGTATCTTTTTCAATTGTTCACATACAGTAAAAAAAAAAATTTTTTATTTCCTTTCCTATAAAAACTAGTAAATTTAATTTCAAGGAAAAGCCATATACTAACTTGAATGTACGTTTGGTGGATGCTTTCTCTACTTGTTGTTCGTTCTTGTAAATTGTGCAGATTGTGGCTGACTTGGATAGGATCTCTGATTGCGTTGCACCCCTGAAAATATAAAAAAAAAACATCGAATTTGACTTTTTTAAAATATAGCGTATAATTTTATTTGTAATAAATTAGATTTATATTCAGTTCTATTTAGTGTAACGTCATTACTGAAGATGACAAGTTTATTATTGAAATACGTATACAATTAATTATTTCTTTAGGAAAAGTGTGAAGCGAAGTTCTCAAAAAAAAACCTATAGACGAAAAAATTGAAGAAGAGATAGAATTAAAGAAAATAATAAGCATCTAGCTAGATAAATATATTTAAAAAATGTAGAGATAGATGTGGACCAATTAAACAATTAATTGAGGTAAAAAGTAGAATTGCCAACGTATAATTTATTACAAAAACTATTCTAGTATGTGATGCTATAGTTAGAGCAGTGCTTACATTTTGGTAGCAAATGTTAGCATAATGTTAGGGCTCACTCAATTTCTTCTAGCATAATTATGTTGCTTCTGTTGTAAAGAAGTTATGACAGTGTTCAGAATTTGGTTTAGTTTTGGGCAGAAGAATAGGACTTACAAAATTTTTTAGGACCTACGTTATTTTTGTTGCAAAAAATACTCATAGTGGCTATTCAGATTTTAGTTACTTTTGGGCAAAATATTAGGATGTAATTTACTTCCTAGAGCATTTTTACCTTATTTTTTTAATTAAGTATAGTTATTGGAGTGTGCAGAATTTGGCAGTTATTATTGGGCAAAATACGAGAACTTTTTTGATTTCCCCCAGCATTCTTTTGTTGCTTTCCATGCAAAGTATAGCTGTAGTTGCGTATAGAATTTGGTAACTATTATTAGGCATAATGTTAGAACTTCCTTTAGCATCTCTATATTATTTTTCTTGCAACAAATAGTTATAACAGAATTCAGTTATTGGTAATTATCAGGTTGTTACAAATGTAATGTCCGTTTTTGCCTTCAGTCTGAACTGAATCGCACCTGTGTGAAGACGTGTATGTTTTTGGTGGAAATTATTATTGTATTTGTAGAAAAGGGTATTTATTTTGAAGTGTGTACCTGTTCCATTTCTTGGAAAGATTAATACACCTGTCCTTGTCTCGCCTATGGAAATGCTGTCGGCAAGAGATATTCGGGCAATTTACCTCTTTCAATTTAAAAAGGGATTAAATGCAGCTGCAGCATCGCGAGAAATTAATCAGATGTTCGGTGAAACCACGTGTAATGAACGCACATTACGGCGATGGTTTAAAAAATTCAGCGAGGGAAATTTTGATTTGGAAAATGAGCCTCGCGGATATGCGCGTAGCACCGTTAATGACGACAAGCTGCGTGTAGAAGTTGAAAGTAATCCGTCGACAACAGTGCGTAGCCTTGCAGAAACATTTCAAGTGTCCCTTGCCACCATTAGTCGTCACCTTTCTTCGATTGGCAAAGTGAAGAAACTCGATCGATGGGTGCCGCACCAATTAACGGAAGCCAATTAGCTCCGTTGATTAGAGGTGGCTACTTCTTTGGCTAATCGACAGAAAGTTGAACCGGTTCTTCATCGGCTAACGTGTGACGAAAAGTGGATACTTTATGATAATCGGAGACGGTCAGGACAATGGTTAGATCGAGGTGAAGCACCAAGACAGCATGCACGAGCATCACTTCACCCGCGAAAGATAATGGTGACTATATGGTGGAGCAGTAAGGGTATTATTCACTATTCATTTTTGCAACCTGGTGAAACCATCACGGCAGCGTCCTATTGTGCCGAACTGGAAACTATGCATGGAAAATTGAGTCACTTGCAGCCTTCACTAGCCAATGTGGACCCATACTTCTTCATGATAATGCAAGACCTCATGTTGCACGACAGACAATCCAAAAACTTTCGGAATTTGGTTACGAAATTCTCCCTCACCCACCTTATTCACCTGACCTTTCGCCAACTGATTTTCATTTTTTCCGCGCCCGGGAGTAAAAAATGATAATGCTTTTCAAAGGCAATTTTTCAGCTTCCAGGAATATTAAGCAATTGGTTAATTTCTTGTAATTTTTTAGCAGATTACATTATTTACATTTGGGAAGTTATTATTTTGCAGAAAAATAGAATCTATTCAATATCTCTGTTCACAATATTAGTTTTTTCGTGAAGTAAAACCAATCTAAATGCTTGCGTAAAAAATGATAATGCAATTATGATAGACTAACAATTTACACAAGGTTTCCTATTCAGAGATTACAATTGGGAATTATTAAGAATTTGAAAAGAGTGCTATCAAACGGAAACCTAATTACAAAATAAAAAATTAATTCGATATTTAAATATAATTATTTTACAAACAGTGGTTAACAACCAAAAGTTTATTAAAAATAACCCCTTTTCCATAATGTAGTTAATTCTGAACACATTTCAATAACTAAGCTGACACCGTCAGCAAGAACAACAGTATTAATATCTTGACGATATAGTGACGTACTGTGGTTGCAAAAAATATGTGCAAGTGTCAATTGCTTTTCTTTTACCAATTATGGAAACTTACAGGTTGGTAGAAAAGTTATGTATTGTTGTTTTTGGCTGAGAATTCACAACACTTGCCTACTATGTTATGGATTGTATTTATTTTATATTTAATGGGGACATTTGATTTTTAACAAATTTTTGCATAAAAAAAGATCAAAACACAATAAATGAATCAATCTCAATGATATTTATAACAATTTAATATCTTTAAAAAAATCAAAAAAAATTAATTGTCGGCATCTCCCTGTATATACGATCATTAAAAAACGGAAATTTACAAATACACATGTAGATATGTCCAACAAAAGTTAAAAAGGAAAAGAAAATAACAGATGTTGCGTTTATAAAACATCAACTAAAAACATTTGGGATTAATGGCCTTTTAGCAAGTACGAAATTCTAAAAAAATGCTAATTTAAAAATGCTTATGTGTTTTTACAATATTAAACAAGAAAAATATATTTTTAACAAATATAAGTAATTGCAAATTATTTATATGTACAGGTTGGTAGAAAAGTTTTGAAAGCAAAAATGAAACAATGTGAATTTTTAAATGAAATTAGTTTCTTTATTCAATGTAATCTTCCTCAACTTCAATACATTTATTCCAATGATCCTCCAATAATTTCATACCATCTCTGTAATGATTTTCTGGAAGCTCTGCAAAATACTGTTCCACTGCTGAAATAGCTTCTTCAGTCGATGAAAAACGCTTTTCACGAACGAATTGTTTCAAGTTTCTGAAGAGCCAAATCTGGTGAATACGGTGGTTGTTCAAGCAATTCGTACTTTAATTCATTCAATTTAGCCATCGTCAAAACACTTTTGTGTGAAGGCGCATTGTCTTGATGAAAAATTATTTTTTTTCCGCTAAACCAGGCCTTTTTTCACGAATTTTTGCATCCAGTTGATCTAAAAGGTTACCATAATACTCTGAGTTAATTGTTTTACCTTTTTCAAGATAATCAATGAATAAAATTCCTTTTGCATCCCAAAACACTGATGCCATAATCTTTTTTGCCGATCGTCGTGACTTCACCTCTTTTGGAGTTGAACAACCAACCGTAGTCCACTGTAATCGTTCTTGTTTCAATTTAGGATCATGGTGGTAGATCCAAGTCTCATCCACAGTTATAAAACGACGTAAGAAATCGGTTTTATTCCGCTTGAAACGCACCAAGTTACGCTGACAAATTTGTTTTCGATCCAGTTTTTGTTGAATTGTTAACGAATGCGGCACTAACTTTCCAAACAGCTTTTTCATATGTAATTCTTCATGTAAAATATGAAGTACTCGTTCGTCTGAGGTATGGTATTAGCAATTTCACGCTTAGTCAAATTCGGATCTTCACTAACCATATTATGTACTTGCTCAATGATTTCTGCTGTTGTTGCAGTTTTTGGTCGTCCACTACGTTGTTCATCTTCAACGCTTGTACGACCACGTTTAAACTCTAAAACCCATCGATGTACTGTTGGAAATGAAGGAGCACATTCCTTTAACACGTTCACCATTTTTGTATGAATCTCTGTTGCTGATAAACCTTCCAAAACAAAGAATTTGATCACAGCGCGATATTCAGTTTTTTTCATTGTTAAAAAATACACCAACACGTCTAATTCAAATGGATTGCTAACAATGAATGAATTGACAGATCGAGATAAAATTTTTAGTGTGTTCATATGACACATGAAATATTAAAACGGCGTATGAATTTTGGTTCCTCTACCGCTTAGTAGGTGTCGCTTTCAAAACTTTTCTACCAACCTGTAGTTTTCGAAATGCAGATATCGAAAATTACATTGTAGCTGTGTTGGAATTACTTCCAACTAACTTTTTGATATCTAAATAGTTATAATTACTTAAAAACGAACTTTAATTTAAGTTAGTGTTGTAGATGCAGGATATGCAGACTCTATTGTAAAATTAATAATTTTCAAACCCCATTTATTGAAATAATTACTATTCAAGTTGGGTTTTACGTGAAATTTTCGTAAAGTGAACGAGACAAGGTCAATTAGAGAGTCTCGTTATCTTATATTTTTCCAGCGCGGGCATGCAATTGTGTTACACAATGAAGAGGTTGCATAATGCTACATTTCAAAGTATAATGCTTGCATCAATATAATGTAACAACTTCGACGTGACTTTACACAAAAAAAACAACATGCAATCAGTATGCAAGAAGAGGTTATAGTTACAGTTAAAGAAATGACATTTTAGTTGAGTGCATTTTAACGTTTATGTCTTAATCTAAATATTTGAAATTGCCTCAATTTATTTTTAAATTAATGTGCTTGGATGGTACATATTTTATTTATTCTATTTTAAAATTTAAACCTATTTAACTTGTAAAAAAGGAATTCTTGTTATATAATTATAATTTATTATTGTTTGACTAGCTAATAGTTCTTGTCTTTAGTTTCCATACTAGTACTTTCCATAAAATATTTTCCTCTACAATCAATGTCACTGCGTCGAATAATAGGTTCGATATTCTTCCATGATACAATCAATGCTGAACGATATCAAATCATTCAAGAATTTGTGGAGCAACTCCATGATGAGTTGGAAAGAGGTGAAAATTACTCTGGAGAATATGGTGGAACACATGACAAAAACCAGATATAAAATCTTACAAGTTATGATAAATATTCAAAACAAAAGAAGAGGATTTAAGACAAAGACTCGACGACCAGGATTCAATGGAGAAATGAGAAAGCATTTAATATAGATGTCAGACAATGATGGTTCCGATTGCCCTAATGAAAATGTGGCGAAAAATGGAAGTTTTAATCGGTACGAATAATAATAATAAATTGTATTAAGTAAATAATTGAGAAGATTGGAACTCCATCTCCGTTTGAAAAGCTAAAGCACTTTTGTCTGATAGGTCAGTTAGGACAGGGTACCGTCTATAATACCTACAATCTGACCTGCGGCTTTTCGAATAAGCCGATTTAAACCATAAATGCCGGTGCTGGTGTCGCCGAAGATTTCTCCTATGGAAGAAAAATATCCAAGAACGAAAAATTTGAAATTTCGATTCTAATCTCAACTAATTATTACGATCAAAATTAAGGGTACTTCAAAACAAAATTTTAAGCATGCTGTCAACTTCGATCATTAATAGGCATCCGTTACGTAAAATGTCAATCAATTTTACTACTGGATTGGGTTCTATTCTTAAGATATTTCTTTGTTCGAACATCTACAATATTTATAATATAAAGTACTCTATTCGTCAAGCGCCTGTGGTCAATAAAACGTGGAACTTATCACAGATCTTTGTCTAATTTTAGCAATTTGATTGTTACTTACGAGTATCACTGAAGGTTGATATATAACCCCTTTCCACATTAATTTTCCTGTTTCGTATACGTATTTCGACAAGATCGTGTGCGGAATTTGTTTTCGTACCGGTATTTTTGCCGTAATTTTCCAGCTGCTGATGATGACAATGTAGTTGTCGAAATACGTATACAGAACACGAAAATTTATGTGGATAGGGGTTATATGTCAAACTTCAGTGATAAGTTAATCAACCACAGGCTCCATCAAAATTACCAACTTATGAGTATGTCATATTGTAACATATGTATTTGTTATCTGTCAAACAATTTTAAATTAGAAATAATACAAATATGCCGCGTACAAATGTAGTGAAGAAAGGTGGAATAATCTCGAATTTAGACAGCCATGTAGCAGCAAAGAAAATATTATTAAACAACATAAAGAATCAATGGGGTTTGCTTTGGAACACAGCTCATGACGAACAATTTTGGATTCGTGCAATTTTTAGTGATGGAAAGGTCTTTCAATCCTCAAATAGTGGCACTATTTATGAGATGTAAATATTAATTGTTATGTTTTTTATCAAAATAAATATCGTTATTTAATAGAAAATAAAAAAAAAAGTTACATTTACACTAGGGAACAACTATCCCTTTTTTTTATTGACCGCAAATGTACTTTAATAATCTAAAGACTTTAGAATGATTAATATTTCATTTTTTGCAAGTTTTTTCGAAGTTTGACGTAAATAGGATTCAATAAAAATCTTTAAAACTTCATCCTCCATTAAGCTTTGCAATAGAACGTGCATTTCATCCTGTGTGCAAAACTACAAACAAAACGTTAATCTAGACTTTAAATTAAGGCGAGAAATTGTCAAGTATTTAATTTATTCCGAAACAAGTACAAAATCAAGGTGAAATTATCCTGATTTGAGTTTATCATCATTAGATTTACTTACACCTCGCCCCATCTAGTAATTACGAATTTTAAATACGCAGATTACTCACCGAACTTGCTGCTGTGTTTCCTTCACTTTTGCCGAAAGTTTCTAAATTCGAAGTGCCTCTTCCTTAATATAATCAGACTGACGTTGCGTATTCGCCTAATCTAATTAGTGGACGTGATGCTGTACACATCTTGACGGAATTTTCTTCGAACCGATACTTTCCCAATTTTAATACAATTAGAAAATGGAATTTTAACGAAATTTCTGCGTGATCAAATGTAATGTGAATATTTCGTATAATAATTCGTTTTCGACATGAAAATGTACTTACACGCAGCTCGGTGTCACAAGACATAGCGTCAGTGAATTGACAATTCGACTTTCATAATATTTGTCGTGTCTTATACTAGATGGCGTTGGCGGAACACGAAAATGTATTCTTATTCTTCTTCTTTAACTTAAATTAGGATCTTGTATTGTGAGATAATAACGTTTAAATGTTACGCCGTCTTTTCTTTAGATTATTTTTTTCCTACTTACTATTTGGATTGTTGTATTTGGTCTGAAATATTACCAATCTATTTTTATTCATTTTTGATATATGGTAGTTCCACATTTTTTTCTATTAATGATTCATTTGTCTACATCCGCTATGTTGCAATTTTCTCTTACATTAGCATTTGTAATTCTACCTTTGTTTTCTTTTAGTAGTAATATTGTTATACTTCTAAAATTTGTATTTTTCTTTGAATAGTCTCTGTATCTATTGGGTTGGCAAATAAGTACTTTCGGTTTTGTAGTATAAAATAAAACACTTTTTTTTTAAACAAAGAATAGTTTTTAATCAATTATATATTTTTCATTTTGCTTAATGACCTTTTGTCATCTTTCTTTTAGCTGCATGATTCCGCGCTCATAAAATTTCTGCTCCTTATCAGCAAAAAACTGAACCAGGTGCGAGTGAAGGTCATCGTCATTTGTGAAAGTTTTACCATTCAAAGAATTCTGCAAACTTCGAAATAAATGGTAATCAAATGGTGCTAGATCAGGGCTGTATGGGGGATGTGGCATCACTTCCCAGTCAAGCTCCAATAGTTTCCCACGAGTTGCCAAAGATGTGTGAGGCCTTGCATTATCTTGGTGGAAAACTACACTTTTCCGATTTGACAATTCCGGCCGTTTTTCTTTGATTGCTTCATCCAGTTTTATTAAACACAACACCTTTGTAATCCCACCAAACTGATAGAATGATCTTTTTTGGATGCAATTCAACTTTCGATGTGGTTTGAGCTGGTTTATCGTGTTTGCACCATGATCGTTTTCGAACTATGTTACTGTACAGGACCCATTTTTCATCACCAGTGATGATTCTTTTTAAGAAAGGGTCAGTTTCATTTCGTCTAAGGTGCATATCGCAAAAGTTGATTCTTTGTGTTAAATGAATTTCTTTTAATTCATGAGGTACCCAAATATCAAGCTGCTTAACTAGCCCAAGACATTTTAAATGTTTTTCAATTGTTGTGTGCGATACATGTAGCCTCTCCGCAACCTCTCGAACAGTTATATGACGATCCTCTTCAATTATGACTTTGATTTGGTCATCATCAACTTCAGTAGGCCGTCCAGAACGTTGCTCATCTTTGAGGGAAAAATCTCCAGAACGGAATTTTTATACCAATTCTGACACATGCGCTCTGTTAAGCAATTAGCACCATAAACTTCACATATCTTTTTGTGAGCCGCAGCAGCTTTCTTTCCTTTACGGAAATAAATAGTAAAATATGTCGAAAATGTTCGTTTCTGAACTCCATTTAAAATTAACCCACAACTAATAGCTTTAATAAAAATCACGCACTACTTGCTTCTGAAATTACGTCAATGTGACTAGTATCACGCGACAAACGGTAAAGTACAGCACTAACATACGTTATACAAAAAATAAAGCAACGCTCTCTATCAGTAAAAACCGAAAGTACTTAGTTGCCAACCCAATAGTTTGATTCCTGTTGCGTAGGACAATGCAGGTCTTATACTTTTGTATACTTTGGTCTTTACTTCTTGTGTAAGATCCAATAAGATTCATTTAAATTTGAAAGTATCTCAGAACGGACGGAAAAAGCTTGAAGAGGCGAAACTACAGAAGTTATTACAGAAGACACAACCCAAACTCAAAAATAATTGGCAGAAGCGTTAAATATGTCCCAAGAAACAACTAGCAACCGATTACGAGTAATGGTAAAAATCCATTTGCCACAGCAACTGAATGACGGTCAAATAGGAAATCGAAAATTGTCTGTGAAATGCTGCTTCAAAGGTGCGGTCAAAAGTCATTTTTGAATTGAATAGTGACGGGTGATGAAAAATGGATTTATTTCGAAAACCCTAAGCGCCAAAAATCATGGTTATCACCTGGTGAAATCGCCTCATTGACTCCAAGGTCAAATCGTTTTTGTCGTAAGACAATGCTCTATGTTTGTTATTGGATGAAGACACAACCCAAACTCAAAAACAATTGGCAGAAGTTAAATATGGCCCAAGAAACAACTAGTAACCGATTATGGTAAAACTCCATTTGCCACATCAACTGAATGACGGTCAAATAGGAAATCGAAAATTGTCTGTGAAATGCTGCTTCAAAGGTATCATCAGAAGTCATTTCAGCATCGAATACTGACGGGTGATGAAAAATGGATTTATTTCGAAAAACCCTAAGCGCCAAAAATCATGGTTATCACCTGGTGAAATCGCCTCATCGACTCCAAGGGCAAATCGTTTTGGTCGTAAGACAATGCTCTATGTTTGGTGAGACCAGAGTGGCATGGTGTATTATGAACTGTTGAAACCTGGTGAAACAATTAATACTGCTCGCTACCGACAACAAATGATCAATTTGAACCATGCATTGATAGTAAACCGTCCAGAATGGTCACGAAAACACTGTAAAGTGATTTTACAGCACGATAACACGCCTTCTCATACAGCAAAACTGATCAAGGAAGCGTTGGATGGGACATAATATCGTACCCGCTGTACTCTCCAGATCTTGCCCCATCCGATTATCACCTTTTCACATCAACGTGACACGCGCTTGCAGAGCAGCATTTCACTAAAATCGAAGAAGTTGGAAAATGGCACGATGAATGGTTTTGCTCAAAGGACAAACAGTTTTTTTGGGATGGCATCCATAAATCGCCTAAAAGATGGGCAAGATGTGTAGAATCAAATGGCTAATACTTTGAATAAATAAAGTTTTCCATTTTCTTGAAAATTATGTAGTTTTTTTAACGAAAAAACTGGTAGTGACTTTCCGGTACACCTGGTGAAAATGCATAATTATATGCAATGTAGTTTCTTTTGTTTATTTTCATTCTTTGTACAACAGACCAGGGACATTATGTATATTGAAAAACAGAGTTTGTTTCGCTTTCTGTCTTTTTTTATTTTTATCGTCATAAAAGAAATCCAGGTCAAATTTACACATATCTCGTACACTATGTGTATAAATGTTTCAGCATTTAGAGACATTTTGTACACGTTTTCGTCCGACTTATCAGCGTATAAAACATTAATTAAACAAAAGATTATAAAATTTTATTTTAAATTTAAATCTCTCCCCTTTATTTGATGATTCAAACGTAAATTTGCTTTACGAACCGTTTGCTAGATATTTTTAAATTTCAACCGAATTTATTATCAGATTATGCAAATCTGTCTGGCTCATTCAAATCAAATGGAATGATGTAAATTGGACTGTAGTGTTATTCATGCGTAACTATAATTCGAAGTTTTTAATCTGGATTCTGTTTTCCCACAATATTAAATACGCTATTATTTTGAGCGTCCTATGCACAATGGTTGAATATTATGACTGGCTTCTACTGCAGGACGATAAAACGAGTTATTTATTTCCACAACCGGATTGAAGATGCGGAGACTGACATAGAATTATTACTTCGTAGCAGAGTGAATTATTTATGAAATTGATGCACGGATTAGGAAAATGATAATGATCATTAAATAGTGAAAGTACGAGGTGTGCTCAAAAAAAAATATTCTTGCCCATAATCGCATAATACATACGAGGGAGCGTTTTTATATTCGCGGAATGAGCGGGTTGTAGAGGGGTGAGTAGGCGCATTGGGGGCGTGGCCTGTGCAGCGACTCATGATTAGTATAAATACGAAGTTTCATTGTTATTAGACAGTTAGTCTTTGAGCTATCGTCAACCAAGTAACATAATCAGGAGTGAAAAGTGAAATATGGAAAAAATTGAATATCGTGCCGTTATAAAGTTCCTTACCAGGCAAGGAAAATCAGTCGCGACCATAATGAATGAGATGTCATTGGTTTACGGCGACTCTTGTCCAGGAAAAACCATGGTGTACAAGTGGCATAGTTTATATATGACTAAACAAGGAAGGGAATCCCTTGAAGACGACCCGAGGCCGGGCAGGAGCATTGAGGTGACCACGCCAGCACTTATCCAAAAAGTTGAACAAATTGTACTCGAAGATGCTCGACTAAAGAAGAAACAACTCGCAGAAATGGTTGGAGTATCCGATACAACAATTTTTAAAATCCTACACGATCATCTCGGCATGTCTAAGGTCAGCGCAAGATGGGTGCCAAGAATGTTCACGCCGCCGCAAAAACAACAGCGCGTAGAGTGTTCGCGTGCATTTTTGCACCTCTGTAATGAAGACAAGGATGGTGTATTGAGTGGAATTGTTACTGGAGACGAAACTTGGGTTCATCATTATGAACCTGAGTCGTAACAAGACTCCATGCAGTGGCATAAAAAAGGCACAGCACCTCCCAAGAAATTTAAAGTGTCACAATCAGCTGGGAAACTCATGGCAACGGTATTTTGGGACTCGGAAGGAATATTGTTGATTGATTATAAAAATAAAGGTGTTTCTATAACCGGAGAATATTACGCTTCAATATTAGAGCGACTAAAAGAAGCCATTAAAGAGAAAAGACGGGGAAAATTGACAAAAGGTGTTCTGCTTTTGCACGACAACGCGCCCGTCCACAAGAGCCGCGTTGCGTTAGCTGCCCTGCATAAGGTGGGCTTCGAAATTGTGAATCACCCACCCTACAGCCCAGACCTGGCCCCGAGTGATTATTACCTGTTTCCGAAAATGAAAAAAGAGCTGCGGGGTAAAAAATTTACTGCCGATGATGAAGTCAAGGAGGCAGTTTCGGCGTATTTTGCAGATAAAGAGAAATCATTTTTTTATGAGGGTACAAATAAATTAATTGAAAGATGTGAAAAATGTATCCGTCTTGCAGGTGAATATATTGAAAAAGAAAAATAATTTGGTTTTTTTATTTCCACCCCTTGTCCCCCATTCCGCGAATATAAAAACGCTCCCTCGTAAGTTCGTTATATAATTAGGTTTTCGGTAGCATATATATGTATTTTCATTGATAAAATGGGCGTTAAATAGTGGTTATTTTTTCCAAAATAGATAGTTCTTCTACTATATATACTCCCAGCAACTGTCGATCTTTGTGCTGTCGATGCTTTCAAAAGAGAGATGATGATGATTAATCATCTAATTCCAGAACCACGAAAATATTTCAAAAATTATTTTCTTGAAAAATATTTTGTGTCAGAATAGAGAAATAATGTAGGAAGAAAGAACAATCGTGCTTGTAGTCTGGTAATTGTGTTGGGAAAAATCGATGGCAAGTTGGCTAAGAAGGTTTAAACCAAATCGTGAGATTCGAATCGATTACAAGCACGAAAATTAAGATCATTTTTTGATAAAATAATATTATTGTAACGCATACGTTTACGAAATAAAGTAACAATACAATAGTTGTATGTTTTGCTTTGAGGCTGATTTACAATCAGTACAACGCATACACCTTTTAAATATCCAAGGATTGCGTCAAAGACACCTCTCTTATTAAAGTTAAAGAAATCGATTCCCATAAAATCGGCGGAGAAGGGATGACTCCAAGCAAAGGAAAGTAGTTGGGTACGTGTTCAAAAATCTCTTGAAATATTTACTTGAGTAATAATACACGTTACTCCAGTCATCAGCGGAGATTCCGAAGAATGATTCCAGAAGCTAAGTTCAAAGTGAAGAAGCGAGGCTTTAATGGATTATAGTTCCATAAGTATCAGCTACTGGGCTGGATATATCCATGAGGATATCCTTGATTAGAATAAAAGTAGATTCAACATTATATAATCTGGTACGTAGACTTCCGCGGTCGTGGTCCATGCTCTCTGCTTCTGGGTTTCCGGGCTGGGACCGCGTCACTTGTATATGTACCGACGTTTCGTACCCATTCCTATGGCACATCTTCAGGGCTCAACTACTGCTACTGTCTGTCGCACTGAAACTAGTGTAAGTCGATGGTGGACGGGTTTATATATGGGTAATGGGACATGGGTTAATGGAGCGTTACGGTTGCGGTTAAGTGGTTTGGAGATGCAAGATTGCCAGGCGTTGTTCAAGGGTTAAGGTTATTGGGGTGCTTAGAGATCTCTCTTCAACAACGAAGTTGTCAAAATACATATACAGACGAACATTTTAAGGAATTTCGTCCTTTTTCTTTATTAATTCAATGAATTAGTCTTTGATAAAATTTATTTCAATATATTTACACCACATATATTATAAAATTTTCGTAATTTTTCAAATTGATCTCGATTATGCCACTCTATAAAATTTTGAAAAGTTTCATTTGCTTTTTTTAGTCAAAAACGGCGATTGTTAATACGCGTAATCATAGATTTAATCTTCATCATTCATGTTTGAATACAGCAAGGATTTTTACGAGCGTGAGTTCTATAGCTCCACAATTTTTAAATTTTTTTTTATTATTTTGTCAGTGAGAAAAACCAAACTAAAATGTTTAAACTAATGTATTGGGTTGGCAACTAAGTACTTTCGGTTTTTACTGATAGAGAGCGTTGTTTTATTTTTTATATAACGTATGTTAGTGCTGTACTTTACCGTTTGTCGCGTGATACTAGTCACATTGACGTAAGTTCAGAAGCATGTAGTGCGTGATTTTTATTAAAGCTATTAGTTGTGGGTTAATTTTAAATGGAGTGCAGAAACGAACATTTTCGACATATTTTACAATTTTATTTCCGTAAAGGAAAGAAAGCTGCTGCGGCTCACAAAAAGATATGTGAAGTTTATGGTGCTAATTGCTTAACAGAGCGCACGTGTCAGAATTGGTATAAAAAATTCCGTTCTGGAGATTTTTCCCTCAAAGATGAGCAACGTTATGGTCGGCCTACTGAAGTTGATGATGACCAAATCAAAGTCATAATTGAAGAAGATCGTCATATAACTGTTCGAGATGTTGCGGAGAGGCTACATGTATCGCACACAACAATTGCAAAACATTTAAAATGTCTTGGGCTAGTTAAGAAGCTTGATATTTGGGTACCTCACGAATTGAAAGAAATTCATTTAACACAAAGAATCAACTTTTGCGATATGCACCTTAGACGAAATGAAACCGACCCTTTCTTAAAAAGAATCATCACTGGTGATGAAAAATGGGTCCTGTACAGTAACATAGTTCGAAAACGATCATGGAGCAAACACAATTAATCAGCTCAAACCACATCGAAAGCTGAATTGCACCCAAAAAGGATCATGCTGTCAGTTTGGTGGGATTTCAAAAGGTGTTTTTTGAGCTGCTTCCAAGGTACCAAACGATCAATTCTGATGTTTACTGTCAACAATTAATAAAACTGGATGAAGCAATCAAAGAAAAACGGCCAGAATTGTCAAATCGGAAAGGTGTAGTTTTCCACCAAGATAATGCAAGGCCTCACACATCTTTGGCAACTCGTGGGAAACTATTGGAGCTTGGCTGGGAAGCGATGCCACATCCCCCATACAGCCCTGATCTAGCACCATCTGATTACCATTTATTTCGAAGTTTGCAGAATTCTTTGAATGGTAAAACTTTCACAAATGACGATGACCTTCACTCGCACCTGTTTCAGTTTTTTTGCTGATAAGAACCAGAAATTTTATGAGCGCGGAATCATGCAGCTGAAAGAAAGATGGCAAAAGGTCATTGAGCAAAATGGAAAATATATAATTGATTAAAAACTATTCTTTGTTTAAAAAAAAAGTGTTTTATTTTATACTACAAAACCGAAAGTACTTAGTTGCCAACCCAATAATTATTTTATACAAAAAAAAGCTGCAAATTCACTGAAATTTCGCAATTCCCTCTCTCCCCTTTAAATTTTATATTATCTGTTACCCATTATAGAAGATTGAAATGTAATTTTTTACAAAATTATATTGAATTTTATTATTTCTTTAGTATTTGACGGAATCGATTGCTTTGTTCGACAGTTTGTACGTTCTATTAATTCGATTCAAATCTAAAAGCTTATGAACATTCCATATTTTCGTAGTTGCAGATATTGGGATTGAAATGTATGTTTGTGTTTATGTATAAATAATACGAGCAATCTAGAGGTTCTATTTTGCATTGGTTAATTTATAGATTAAACTCGGAGTCAATTTACCAAAACTGGCCAACAATAAAACGATTATCCATTTATGAGTTGCATCCCTGGAATTGTTTTATAGTTGCGCAATCGCAGATATTTTATCTTCATGTGAATTTTAGTCGTTCTGAATTATCAGTACACGTATAATCGCGCAGCTATTGTCGACACAAAGGCAAGAGTTAATTGCAAAATAAATGATAAATGAGTTTCGTGATATCATTTTGTGGGGTTCAATTATATCCCTAAGTAGTGTTCGTTGCATTTTAGAAAACTTTAGGAGTTATTTTTAATTTTCATAGATTTTATTATTACACTAGAATGATGGTGTAAGAGTATTTTCAATTTTTATAGCTTTATGTACACAATTTGATTGAAAGAAATATAATTGTATGATAAATCCAGGATTCCAGGTGGTCTTCGATTGGTGTGGAAGTTATTTCGCCTCAGGCCATCGTTGTTGTCTTCGGCGATGTATTTTTGAATGCTCTTTGTAATGACTCCAACCTCTGTCGCTAGCAGTGGATCTAGCTGAACTAGAGTTTCACCATTCAACACCATTCGAGTGTTTCGGGAAATATGGCGACTGGACATGATGGATTTTCTTTTTTATTAAAAATTGTGCAAGAATTTTGTGCGATTCTCTTTGGCACGTTTTCGATTTATCTCTGAAAACATAGCTTTTTTATCAAAGAGTTTTATGCGATCATTTTTGGTACATTTTCGACTTATCTCTGAAGTCGTTTTCCTTCTCAAAAACGTGGAAAATCAGCAGAATAACGCTTATTTTCAAGAAATGAGATTCTTCAAACATATGTAACTATAACCAAATCAGTATCTTCAGTAATTTTGCTAAAATTTTCGAGTGTCTTGTATACCAGTAAATATACGATAATATAAAACGTATATTGGCGATTCAACAACATTGATATATTACTGGTAGATCAACTATTATTAACTTGGCGGAAGTGACACAATATATTGCTGAAGCACTGAATCGTCACTTTCAAATAGATGTAATTTATACTGATTTTGCCAGGGCTTCATTTGATCGACCGTGATCTACTGTTGATTAAATTTGATGTCCTGAGCTTCTCTGGGGGGTCTATTGGAGTGTGTGTAAACGTATCTAGGGCAGCGTTCAATGGTTACTGCTCTAGACCATTTACTAAGGGTAACATTTCAGCACTGACATAACAGTCTGAAATACTAATGACTAATAATTTGAAAGCACACCGAATGTGCCTTCAAATAGTAATTTATTCTAAACAACATTACTACGGGCCTATGAGCGATACCGTTTAATTTTTTTGTTGATGATGGCAACTTAGTTATCGAAATACGTATCCAGGATTCAAATATAAATGTGATAAAGGTCATCTTTGCCTTTTTCGAGTATTCAATTAGTCACAATCTCCGAAGAAATTTAATATAATCTGTGTGTTTATACTATTTATTTTCGTTATGCTAATAGTACCACTCCCTCCTATATCAACAGTAGGTAAGAAAGTTATCGAACAAACAAAATGACAATATGTTTGCCAGCGATTCCGTACGGACGAGATTTTTATTTTACTTTAAGTCACTTTGCAAAATTTTAATCTCATAATCCCTCCTTTCCTCCTGGGTAATTTTGTTCCCGTGTTTCTCTAGGGAATAAAAATATAAGATAGGATCGCTTCGGAAACAAGGCACAGCAAGAGCCGCGCCGAGGTAGTTTCTTTTGTTGAAGCAACGTAAATTAAGTTTAGATTGTATGTGTATATAACTGTTTAAATTGAATTGGAAGAAGGAACTTTTTACATTCTATGTACGTACGTGTTTATAAAGATAGCGAAATGTGAATATTTTTCTTTTAACAATCGAAATACCTTGCTTTGGTTAAAATCATTGTCTTCATATATTTACTATACTTCTTCATTCTTTTTACGTTTAATGCTTTTGTAGTACAACGAGAACTCCATAAATTTTCAGATAGACTTCTAAGTAATATCTTTCAACGTCAATATATCGAAGTAGACATTTCTACTTTTTAAATGCATCCAATCAGGTCTCTGACGTCGGGCTCAATTATCTCGCAATTTGAAGATATCTCCTGGCCAATTTAGTCACCAGATCTAAGCCTGTGTGATCATTTTTTATGGGGCTACCTTAAAAGTGTCGTTTATAAATACCAGCCGACTACCTATGCACAGTTTAAGGACAATATCCGCAGCGAGGGTGATCAAAAATATGCGTGAAAAATTAGAAAAGTGCATTAATTTATTTGTAATAAATATGTTTCTTCTACGTGATTTTTAAAAATTTAGTTTAAAGTATAAAGCTTGCAGTAAATTTTCACGCGATAGTATTTCAGTGAAATATAAATGTTAAACTTTTGGCTAATATATCATATCAGGTTGTTACATATGAAATGTCCGATTTTGTAAGGAATAAAAAAAAGTCTAAATTTAAAAAAATATAAATATTTATTCTGTAAAATAGTTCCCATTTACATCAATAGTTTGTTGCCAACGGCCTGGAAGCTGAAAAATTCCCTTTGAAAAGAAATCTAGGTTTTGACGGCTCACATATTGCTCAAACACTGCTATTACAGACTCCCGGTCAGGGAAGTTCCTATTTTTTAAGTGATTGTCTAAACTTCGGAAAAAATGAAAATCAGTTGGCGAAAGGTCAGGTGAATAAGGTGGGTGAGGGAGAATTTCGTAACCAAATTCCGAAAGTTTTTGGATTGTCTGTCGTGCAACATGAGGTCTTGCATTATCATGAAGAAGTATGGGTCCATGTCTATTGACTAGTGAGGGCTGCAAGCGGCTCAATTTTCCATGCATAGTTTCCAGTTCGGCACAATAGGACGCTGCCGTGATGGTTTCACCAGGTTGCAAAAATGAATAGTGAATAATACCCTTACTTGTCCACCATACAGTCACTATAATCTTTCGCGGGTGAAGTGATGCTCGTGCATGCTGTCTTGGTGCTTCACCTCGATCTAACCATTGTCCTGACTGTCTCCGATTATCATAAAGTATCCACTTTCCGTCACACGTTACCACTCGATGAAGAAACAGTTCAACTTTCTGTCGATTAGCCAAAGAGGTAGCCACCTCCAATCCACGGAGCTTATTGGCTTCCGTTAATTGGTGCGGCACCCATCGATCGAGTTTCTTCACTTTGCCAATCGAAGAAAGGTGACGACTAATGGTGGCAATGGACACTTGAAATGTTTCTGCAAGGCTACGCACTGTTGTCGACGGATTACTTTTAACTTCTACACGCAGGTCGTCGTCATTAACGGTTCTACGCGCATATTCGCGAGGCTCATTTTCCAAATCAAAATTTCCCTCGCTGAATTTTTTAAACCATCGCCGTAATGTGCGTTCATTACACGTGGTTTCACCGAACGTCTGATTAATTTCTCGCGTTACTGCAGCTGCATTTAATCCCTTTTTAAATTGAAAGAGGTAAATTGCCCGAATATCTCTTTCCGACAGCATTTCCATAGGCGAGACAAGGACAGGTGTATTAATCTTTCCAAGAAATGGAACAGGTACACACTTCAAAATAAATACCCTTTTCTACAAATACAATAATAATTTTCACCAAAAACATACACGTCTTCACACAGGTGCGATTCAGTTCAGACTGAAGGAAAAAACGGACATTACATTTGTAACAACCTGATAAATGTTAAACTTTTGGCTGATATATCATATATACAGAGTAATATTTTTGGAGAGCTCCTCGTAGAGAAGCAACAAATATTACTTTGCTGTTATACTTGAGGATCTTGAAGATCATTAGAAAAATGGTACAGTGTACTTCAGCATGATTGGTTCGAGTACGTTTAAGTTGAAAAAGTCCTAATACATTTTGTGTCACTTCGAGTTTCATTTTGAATCATCGTCGTACAGAAGTATTGATTGGAGTTACATGAATTAACATTTTACGATCCAACATATAACGTTTGCCGTGTGACTAGGTTGTTTACTTTTTTAATCTGCTTGAGTTTAATGTCTATATATATTTCCTGTTTAAAACAATCGTGAATTACAGCTTCAACAAATTCGGATTGGATTTATCACGCCAACAAAACGCCTCCAGTAAAACTGGTAAGAGTTCAACGATGGTAATAAAACGGAAAGCCGATTGAGTCGTTAAATTTCCGAATAAAAACTACCGACTTTATAAAAGGCCAGGCGGATGCAAATTCGCGGAACTGACGAAGTTTATTACAGATGGATAATATTATGAGTATATGTTCGCTTGTCATGTGCCCACGAAAGAACATGTACGTCCAACCCCTCTGCCCTGTCAACGGTTAATTTAGCGATTCCGAGAAGTTAAGCAAAAATGGCGAGACGAACGCTCGTACAAGTCAGACAATTTTCGAAACGCTTCTTAATGTCTTCAAGACCATTTATAGGAGGACGTATTTCGGAGGAAGATGGTATTGATGCGAGCTTTTATTGACTTTGTTTACCAAGTTTGGTGGCTTAAAAGTCATATGTTATCATATTTATAAAATACTACTGTAACAATCGTAAGGTAGAAAACTTCTTTCTTTTCATAACAACAAAATTATCGATGGCAACTTGAAGAAAAATTTCAACGTAGGTTTATTGTTTTCATTTATGTTTACTCTGACTACCATAACAGAAAATTTATTTAAGATAAAATACAAACGCCCCATTAGTAATTCCATTTGCTACATGAGAAATATTTTAAAATAATTCTTACTCCAAAATCTTTTTAATAAGTTTGGTACGTAGACTTCCGCGGTCTTGGTCCATGCTATCTGCTTCTGGGTTTCCGGGCTGGAACCGCGTCACTAGTATATCTGCCGACGTTTCGTACCCATTTGTATGGGACATCTTCAGGGCTGAACTACTGTACTGAAACTGGTGTAAGTTGATGGGGGACACGTTTATATATGGATAATGGGCCATGAGTCAATGGAGCGTTACGGTTGCGGATGGGTAGATTAGTCGGCAGATATACTAGTGACGCGGTTCCAGCCCGGAAACCCAGAAGCAGATAACTTTTTAATAAGCTTTAATGAAATTTTGAGTAAGGAATAAATAAAACAATGTCTAAATTTTGCAATATATTTTTACTGCGAGTAGTTTCGTGTGTTTAGGGCAGTATCGATCAAGTACAATACAGGTTACAATCTTCTTTATATAGTAAAATGAAAAGCAATAATTAAATTCTATTACAAGACAGGAGTAGAGGTAAAATACTATATACAAGGTGTGGCTATTAAATAACGAGATTTGTGTGATGAATGTTATTTATTACAAATAATCTTATATTTAACTTTTTCACTTCAACATACTTTATATACGTATGTATACGCGTATTCCATTGTTCAAAATACGAGGGAGCGTTTTTATATTCGCGGAATGAGCGGGTTGTAGAGGGGTGAGTAGGCGCATTAGGGGCGTGGCCTGTGCAGCGACTCATGATTAGTATAAATACGAAGTTTCATTGTTATTAGACAGTTAGTCTTTGAGCTATCGTCAACCAAGTAACATAATCAGGAGTGAAAAGTGAAATATGGAAAAAATCGAATATCGTGCCGTTATAAAGTTCCTTACCAGGCAAGGAAAATCAGTCGCGACCATAATGAATGAGATGTCATTGATTTACGGCGACTCTTGTCCAGGAAAAACCATGGTGTACAAGTGGCATAGTTTATATATGACTAAACAAGGAAGGGAATCCCTTGAAGACGACCCGAGGCCGGGCAGGAGCATTGAGGTGACCACGCCAGCACTTATCCAAAAAGTTGAACAAATTGTACTCGAAGATGCTCGACTAAAGAAGAAACAACTCGCAGAAATGGTTGGAGTATCCGATACAACAATTTTTAAAATCCTACACGATCATCTCGGCATGTCTAAGGTCAGCGCAAGATGGGTGCCAAGAATGTTCACGCCGCCGCAAAAACAACAGCGCGTAGAGTGTTCGCGTGCATTTTTGGACCTCTGTAATGAAGACAAGGATGGTGTATTGAGTGGAATTGTTACTGGAGACGAAACTTGGGTTCATCATTATGAACCTGAATCCAAACAAGACTCCATGAAGTGGCATAAAAAGGGCACAGCACCTCCCAAGAAATTTAAAGTGTCACAATCAGCTGGGAAACTCATGGCAACGGTATTTTGGGACTCGGAAGGAATATTGTTGATTGATTATAAAGATAAAGGTGTTTCTATAACCGGAGAATATTACGCTTCAATATTAGAGCGACTAAAAGAAGCCATTAAAGAGAAAAGACGGGGAAAATTGACAAAAGGTGTTCTGCTTTTGCACGACAACGCGCCCGTCCACGAGAGTCGCGTTGCGTTAGCTGCCCTGCATAAGGTGGGCTTCGAAATTGTGAATCACCCAACCTACAGCCCAGACCTGGCCCCGAGTGATTATTACCTGTTTCCGAAAATGAAAAAAGAGCTGCGGGGTAAAAAATTTACTGCCGATGATGAAGTCAAGGAGGCAGTGTCGGCGTATTTTGCAGATAAAGAGAAATCATTTTTTTATGAGGGTATAAATAAATTAATTGAAAGATGTGAAAAATGTATCCGTCTTGCAGGTGAATATATTGAAAAAGAAAAATAATTTGGTTTTTTTATTTCCACCCCTTGTCCCCCATTCCGCGAATATAAAAACGCTCGCTCGTAATACTGTAGTTCATTAGTCGTCAGTCTCTTCAACGACTCTGCCGTTTTTGCTTTTAAATGTTCCACAGACTGAAAATGTGTTCCCTTTAATGCACTTTTCACTTTTGGGAACAGGTAGAAGTAACATGGTGTTAGATCTGGCGAATACGAAGGATGATTCAAGCACAGCAATGCGCTTGTCCGCTAAAAACCTCTTCACAGATAGGACATTGTGAGCACAAACTTTTGTCACGTTTAATTTATCATGCAAAATGTATTTTACTGGTTCTTTGTTAATGTTTACCATTTCGGCCATTATCCGAATGCTCAGGCGTCGGTCTTTCCACACACTTTATTAATTTTCTGAAAGTTCAATTCAGTTCTTGTAGTCAGAGATCGAAAGTGATGGACGTCCTGATATTTCCATCATTTTCAATCTCTTCCCGACCTTCAGAAAATCGTTTGTGTCATTCAAAAACTCACGCACGTGACATAACATTATCACCAAACACCTCCCTTAACATTTGTAAATGTTAACATTCTGTTGGCGATTTCTTAATTTGACAAGGAATTTCAGCTGCTAGATTTTTATGTCAACCATTTTTTGGCCGTCTACAGTTAAAGCTCGAAGGTAAACTAAAGCAGACAGGGAGGCGAAACTACGTGTTGTTGCTTGGGAAGTGTCAAGGTCAATGATATTCCAATTACAGCTTCGCCCTATGTGGCTGCACGATGGAAGGAGCGCAGTCTCGTTGTTTAATTGCCATACCTCGTACATACAGAAATTTGCTATGACATAAAAAGGGTTGGATTGATGATTCACAGGTGTGTTTATTAGATGTACTCCCCATCCAAAGAAAAAAGAATTATAATTTTACACGTTGGCTATGAAAGCGGTTGAGTCAGCGTAATGTTAAATTATTTAGAACGTTATGCTGCAGCTGTCCCTATCTTTAAATTCAAAAAATAAAATAGTTAAAGCGGTCGCTAAAGACAAACATGTCATTGCATTCGCTTCACACATAAAAAGGCATGAATGATGAAAACTTATGGTGCATAACTTCTATTTAACGAGACGTAAAACAAACGAAACTTGAATGATTTATGCGACAACAAGACTACGCACATATCAAACAAACTTTAAAAAGTACATAGCACAGGATGATATACGATCCGGATACATTTACATCGTACCGACACCTACATTAAATTCAAGAATTAAATCTGGCACAATAAAAAGTACAGTGCATACATAAATATTTAAAAATCGCGACATTTTCTTTTTTTAATGCAAAACGGACATCTGCATTTGTCTTTCTCTCTGTGGATGCTTGAAACATACTGTAGTTCAAGCCCGCATCTGATGTGCCGAATTGATTTTATCCTATACATCTTCCCCATTGACATTTTTCCTTTAATTGGGACGCATCGGTAAAATATATCAACATGTTTGCACTCCGGGCAATGAATAAACCTTCTGTGGAAATGGGGGTAATTGCTCTTCAAGGCTGCTGCCATTTATCAACGTTAGAAAGCACTATTAGTCAGTGCTCAGTCGGTAAATAGGTGGTCTATGTTTGACAATCGCTAGCTACTTGGATTTTGTCGTTTTACTAACGGATTAACCCCTTTTATCTCTTTCAAAAATTTTAGTCAGTATTGATCTTATTATTAAAGAAGTGAAATTGAGATGTGCGCTTTAGGATAGAAATTTTTGAATAGAATATTTTTATTTTTAATTTAATTCAAACGAAGATGTTACTTAATTGATATTGCAAAATGTAAATGTAGTACGATAGTTCTCAGAAGAAATGTTTTAATACTTTTTGGTAAATATCATACTACATAAATATACTTAAAACAAATTAACATAAATATATTAATTTGGTTTAAGTACATTCAGGTCTATTTTCCCTTATTTAATGAATTTTAGGTATTGAAAATCTATTATATATTTTCTTTAATGTATTCCTAGAAAGGTTTTAACTTTACAGTTCAGTTATTGAATGTACTATGTATATTGTCAAGTATATGATATGCATTTAGAAGTCATAACCAAGTGGGCGGAAGACGATAATTCTTTTGTGTTTAGAGAGCGTGACAGAAATTGGTAATTTTATAAATAGTCTGCGAATTTTCAGAGCTCAAGAAGATAGTCGAGCTTCAGAGCAGAGAGAAAAAAGACATTCAAGAGGTAGAGTTAGATCTGGATGCAGGTCATTCTACCCAGAGTGTGTGTGAGTCGTCTGATACGAAGCGTATCAGTCAATTATTTATCAAAAAGTAATGCGAGTATTCTGATTATTATATATATTACACACGCACACATACACACACACACACAAATAGATATATATATATATATATATATATATATATATATATATCGATCTCTGCAAGCGTAGACCGATAAGAATCATTTAAAACTATTCAAGAGCGAATAACTGCTAATACTTCAATTGAAAATTTAAGACGAATATCCAAGGCTTGAATTTGACAAATATTTAAAGAATCTTTCCAAAAAAAATTAAATATTTGGGGAAAGAAAGGGAATATGTTACACGAACTTCCTTTCAACGTACACGTACATATTTCTCTTTTAAAAATGACAAAGGGAACGAATAGTATCGACATACCAGTTGTTGCAATTTGTCGCAAGTTCGCCTTCATAGTAGAGCTGGAGGCACGTGTCTTTGCATTTAGAATATGCATCTCGATGGGGTATCCAGATATTCTTTGGATATATTCGGGTTTGAATTTTAGAAAATAGCTCCAGTGCACGTCTCCTGCACTCTTTTTGCATAACAAGACTTTTCACACATCATGAACACGATTGAATAAAATTTCGTGTTCGCTTAAATAGCAGAAGGATAGCGTGCGATCGATCTAAATCGAATTTGTGCGGGGGTATTTGTTTTATTTCGTAAATTTGGAAATCTGTTTTGGATATTTTTAAAAGACGAACTTGACTGTGACTTTATGGTTTAGGAATTCAAAATCAGACTGTTTGAGAAAAGGGGAATTTCATAGCGAACATCCGAAAGCATACTTTTTGTTCTGTGCATGTACAGGACCTTGTAATTAAATTAGCCTACAATTTTAGATTTTTAACGAGATCAAATCCAAGTCCGTGAAATTTAAAACTTTTGCTTCTGTATTACACGTTCTACTACAGATTTGAATACAGATTTACAATTATATTTCTTCCTTAGCATGCTGTCGATACGGCCCTCTACAGAGTTTTACAATTTTCTGTTTTCTTTCCAATCTTTTGCGATTGTTTCCGAACGTTTTAATTTGGGATTTAGGAACGAGTAAACAATGAAATTAGGAACGCCCCAAACATTCTCGATTTGACTGAAGTTCGGTGAATTTCCAGGCCAGGGTAATACTGCTACAACGAAATCGCAAAAAAATATTCTGGACAGATTTCGTCGTATGACACGGGCTCCATCTTCCATAAACATATAATAGAAGGATTTGGCGCTGCATCTAGTGAAGCAATAAAGGGCACCAGTTTCAATTACATTGTCCTATTTGTACTGGTTCATTATCCTGTCGACAGAGTACAGAGATCATTTTTCAGCCCAAATAACACAGGGGAACAATTTTTGATACAATTTCTGTTGAGTTCGATTTTTAAGCAGTTTTAAAGTTAAATAGTCCTGCCGATTTCTGAACTATAGTTTTCTTCTATCACGTAAAGCTTTTTCTCTGCAGTTTATATCAATGTGATGGGTTGATTGATGATATTATTATTATTACTATGTGCAATTGTTTATATGAATATAAATAAGTACTTCAAATAACACACCTAAATGAATAATTATCGGTTGATGATGACAACTTAGTTGTCGAAATACGTATAGAGAACACGAAAATTATTATGGAAATAAATTAACCTTTATTGATCAACATTTTGACTTAAATATGATTTAACTGAACTTCTATGATTATAAAGGCTGTTTCAAATTGCGCGACTTTTTTTTAAGAATAAATAAAATATAGATGGCGCACTGAATTTGTCTGGGTATGTGGGCATTTAAAAAGTGTGATGTATGACATTTATAAAAATGGCTTCGTACACGGTACAACAACGCGTTCAAATTGTTGAATAATTTTATGAAAATCAGCGTTCTGTGAAAAGAGTTTTTAGAAAAATACGTGAATTTTATGGTTTACATAATCGTCCATCTGAAAGCACTATTGGTCGAATTATTAAAAAATTTCAAGAGACTGGTTCCGCGGAAGATCAAAAAAGTGAAAAATGCAGTCGTAGTGATCGTTCATAAGAAAATATTGGTTTGGTTCGCGAAAGTGTTGCTGAAGATCCTGAAATGTCCATTAGGCGACATTCACAACAACTTGGACTTAGTGGATCAACAACATGGCGTAGTTTACACAAGGATTTAGCTCTGAATGCATATAAGGTTGAAATAACACAGGAACTGAAGCCATTAGATCATTTAAAACGTCGTTCATTTATCAATTTCATCAATGAACAACCAGCTGATTTTTCTCAAAAAATGTTTTCCAATGAGGCACATTCTGAACTTGGTGGCTATGTTAATAAACAAAATTGCCGTATCTGTGTTGAGGAAAATCCACGAATTATTCATGAGACACCTATGCATCCTAAACGAATTATTGTTTAGTGTGCATTATGGTCAGGTGGTGTAATTGGACCTTACTTCTTTGAAAATGCTACTGGTGAAGCTGTAACTGTCAATGGTGATCGATATCGTAGGATAATAACCGAATTTTTGTGGCCTGAATTAATAAATATTGATCTAGAGGATATGTGGTTTTAACAGGATGGTGCTACGCCTCACTTTGCACACGAATCAATTGATTTATTAAGAGAAAAATTCCTGGACGTGTAATCTCAAGAAACGCTGATGTTAATTGACCACCAAGATCATGTGATTTGACACCGTTAGACTATTTTCTTTGGGGTTGCGTGAAAAGTCAGGTTTATGAAAACAATTCACAATCAATTCCTGCTTTGAAAGATGAAATTATTCGTGTCATTGGTGAGAAAAGCCTCGATTATATCAAAATGTTAATGAAAATTTCAACAAAAGAGTGAACGTCTGTGGAGCTGCAAGAGGAGGCCATTTGGTAGATATTATTTTTCGCATATAAATGTCATAACTGATACTTCAATTACCAATAATTACCAATAAGTTTTTGAAAGTGAATGCAAATTATGTTTTACTTATTCTTTAAAAAACCGCGAAATTTGAAACACTTAATGAAGTTGAGTCAGAAAGAGTATATCGAAGCATACTTGCAGTTTGTTAATAACTTTTCTTGCAAGTACTGCCAGGATGTGATGAAAATATATTCATTTTGATGGTAATGCGAGTGCTATCTAGCGTTAATTCTCATTATTTGGACTGCATTCTATTAATCCGTAGCCGGAGTCCGAGTCGTTTAAATATTCAACGAAATTCTTGCTTTGAGCGTCAGAACAGTTATGATCTCCGCCTTTCTTTTATGAAACTAGCTCGCAAATTGCACACTGGAAACAGTATTTAATAATTTCAATGGAGCCCGTGTAGGTAGCCCGTAGAGTCGACTAAACCGCTGCGATGAATTCCAGTCAGATTTATTTTTCTTTCAGTTTTATGTCACCGTATTATAATTTACCGTGTTTAACATAGAGGAACTAATAAAATAATACAGAAGAAAAACTCGTTTTTGTTCGCTTTCATTTTTTTTTAAACACTTTTAATTTATTTAAACCTTATCATTCGGATGTAATGTATGTACAGGGGGAGTAACTTGAAAATACAGCGTGTTTCAAAAAGAATATACGTATTGCAAAGTATTATTTATAATACTTAAATAATTAAAAATTTCTGCGCTGGAGAAGGACTCGAACAGAAATTTTTAATTAATTTCTGTGTATTTAATTAACGATGGAATAGCAGATTTCATTAAATTTCCCATCGTGAAAAACTTAATTACATGTTTATACACCACCGGTCATATTTATTTGCCCACCCCAATTTACGGATTATCTTTCGAAAAATCTGTATTATAATTATTCAACAATATTATTAGTGGAAGTAATTCCATATGAATTTCTACGAAAATCTTAAATTGTTTATGATATATCGTAAAGGTGTCATAAATTGGTAAAATACCATAATTATTATATAGGCTAATCCCTACAGTCTTAACAGTTTTACCTGCATTTCCGAAAGGTATTACCAGTATTGTGTTATTGTACTAACTAATTACAATATTGGGATGTGTTCTTCAAAAAGGAAAATAAATTTTATGTCAGCCATCGTTCATCTTTTGTTGCGAAAACAGTGAGATAGAGAGTTATTGTGAATATTTTAATGCAATGCCGAAGACGAAGGAATTATCTGTTGAAGTGCGTGCTATGATAATTGCTTATCATCGTACGGGTAAAAGTAATCGCGAAATTGCAAAAGAATTACGATTAAATCGCAGAACCGTTGATTATAAAGTTAAAAAATTTGAAGAAAGTGTCGTAATTATATATAAATATATAAATTAGTTTCACGATGGGAAATTTAATGAAAATTATATTATTTTTTGAAGAAAGTGGTACATTTTCCAACAAAAGAAAATCTGGACGACGCAAAGCGACGACATCTGCAGATAACCGGCATCTAATGCGGATAAGTAGACACGATAGACGAAAAACAGTACCAGAAACTGCTGATGAAATGAATAGAGCGCGTGCTAAACCAATTAGTGTGTCCACGGAACAGAGAAAGTTAAGGCAAGCGGGTTTATACGGAAGAATTGCTCTGCGAAAACCACTACTACGAAAGCAAAACAAGATAAAACGACTAAATTGGGTTAAAGAACATAAGAATTGGACGATTGATCAGTGGAATAATGTGTTGTGGACAGACGAATCGAAGTTTGAACTTTTCGGCAGTAAAAAGCGAATATTCGTAAGAAGATCCGCAGGAGCAAGAGTACTGCCAGAATGTATTGCGCCTACTGTAAAACATGGAGGAGGTTCAGTAATGATTTGGGGGTGTTTTGGTGGAAGATCTGTAGGCGATCTCGCCAAAATTGAGGGAATCCTAAGAAAAGAAGGCTACAAGGAAATTTTAGAAAATAACGCTGTTCCTTCAGGACTAAGGATTCTTGGCGAAAACTTTGTATTTCAACAGGACAAAGATCCGAAACACACTTCTAGATTGTGTGGCGATTACTTGCGTCAACTAGAAGAGCAAGGGCAAATCTCTATAATGGTATGGCCAGCTCAAAATCCTGATCTGAACCCAATAGACCTTCTTTAGGAAGAATTGGACCGGAAGGTTCGAGAACGTGCTCTATCATCCACCACTATACTGTGGGAACAACTTCAAGAAGCCTGAGCACAAGTTACAGAAGATACTCTGCAAAAATTAATTGAAAGGATGCCGCGGTTATGTGTCCTAATTATCAAAAATAAGGGTGGGCACATTGATGAGAGCAAAATTTAATAATAATTAATGATAACGTTTTTATATAAGAAAAATGTAACTATTTTATGTTTATTTTACACTATTGTATTGGTACAATAAATAAATTTTCAGTACACATTTGATAGTTTAATAATTTTGGCTAGAACTAAGGGTGGGCAAATAAATATGACCGGTAGTGTATATAATTATGAGATCTGTTCCATAATGCGATTTATTGCGTGTTAAAGGACTCGGAGTTACACTGCCTGGTGCTTAATTGGTAAAGCAGTCGTCTAGAAAACGGCAGATAGGGGTTCGAGTCCTTCTCCAGCGCAGAGATTTTTAATTAATTTGTGTATTTAATTAACGATGGAATAGCAGAAAATAATATAATTTTCATTAAATTTCCCATCGTGAAAAACTTAATTATATGTTTATATATAATTATTGACATTAGATTTATTATTTTTTTTATTATTTTTATTTTCAATTAATTTTGTACATAAAGCTATGTATGGTAACGAAGGACGATACTTCGAAAACTCTGTACTTCTAATGTGCTGATCTTGCAATCGATTAATTTCGAGCAAAATTTGATATATGTTACTTAGGTATTTAAAGTTGTTTTAGGCGGAAATTCCTTTTGAACAATTAAGAAAAGCATTAAGTATATTTTACATATAATAATTTTAATAATAATAATCTCTAGACAGCTTGAAACTAATTACAGAAGACATCGGTTATAAATCTTTATTTCGCCTGCGCTCGCGGTGCGACTTATGATCATTAGCTGCCGGCATTCACTTAAAACAAAAAGGGAAATCAACTGTCCTTTTATGGTAATGACAGTAAATGCTTTAAATTAATTATTACCCATTTACTTTTAATAACAGTCGTAATAATGTTTCGCTGAGATATGTGTGTCTCGCGGTGCTGTCGAACACAGTTGCCGCCCACTTGTGCATAACCTCAATAAATCGTTTTACGCGTAGATAATAGCTCTAGATTATTTAAGCGAAATTACCGAACGTTTCTTGCTTGAGCGCGCTTAGAACATAAACTCGCAAGCGATCACCGGGTCTAATTTATAGCCGATCTCGCGTTGAACAATCGAAAGTGTTGTGTAATGTTGTGTGGAAGTAGAGATTATTAATCGCGACCTTAAGCGCTTTTTTTTCTCTCGCGATGTCGGACGCTAAGGTCACCTATCGTATTTTACTCCACATACATAAATAACTGTTACCACTGATTGGTGAAATTTGACACGTTTCGAGATAGTAATGCACACGTAACACGTAGTGTTATCTAACCGTTTTATTTAACTTATTTAACAGTCAACAATTAGACATAGGTACGTCTAATTGTTGACTGTCGACGGAGATGTAGAGTTAATTTTACACGAAGCTATAAGTAAATAAATGTATAATTGATACAATGAGACTAGATTGTCGAAGTTACGATGATTAATAGGTACAGTTGGGTCCAAGTTACTTGGCGGTGAATCCACGCAAGCACAACACAATCCTAAAACGTAGCAATTGGCCTAAACTTATCGTAATTTGCACCTGTCTAAATTACATAGCTAAATAGGAAAAATTATTAGACAAATTACATTTGAATATTCTCGTGTAAAAGATATACATTTATTATTTAATAGTAATATTAATTAAATATAATTACCAAGCAGAATCGTACATGTACCAGCAGGAATAACTATTTCAGTTTCAAAAATAAATGTTAAAAGGAATTATTCAAATATTAATAACACCCTGCTTACAACATATGCTTCAAGGAATATACCTATCATCAGGTAAACTTGTGTTATTAACGCACGATTCCTTTGTATTACTTATTATACTTTTTTGATTTAGAAACATAATGAAAAATAATATTATCTTTCTGTATCAAAGAGAGCTATACAAAAGAATTATTAGTTAATAATATAAGCTTTCCTGATGATAGGTGTAATCCTCGAAACATGTGGTTGACAGGGTGTTATTAATATTTGAATGATTCCTTTTAACTTTCATCTATACGGTAAATCGCCAGTGTCTGTGTGCACACGCTCTAGCAACTTTGTTACCGACATGCGAGATGGATGCGTTCTCGTTCTGTCGTTAAATATATTCGTGTGTTGTACGATAGATGGAGGCAATGTTTTTTCAATAAATCTTCCTAATTATTTATTGAGGACACTAGAAAAGTTACTATTGAAAATAAAATGCATATTTTAATGCTTTAAATCTTGGTATCTTTAATTGTTATTAATATTTATCAAGAAGAGAAGGACCAGTTACACTCTCTCTTAAGTTCTTAAGTAATAGTGGGCGTAGTCACTCTTACTAGTAGGTGTCTACGAACTACAGTACATTTTTCTTATCGCCGATTAAGAAGAGTTGATATTGAAAATAAAATGAATGTTTTAATGCTTTAAACCTTGGTATCTTTTATTGTTATTGATATTTATGAATAAATGAAATATCAACTACACTCTCTTAAGCTCTTAAGTTACAGTAGGCGTGGTAACTCTATTAGTAGGTGTCTACGGAGTACAAAACATCATCCCTATCGCCAAATAAAAATGTCCGAACTGTAAATTCGCATTTTCGCTTCTTTTTAGCCTTAAAAATGAGGCGCGACTTCATCACATATTGTTACATTTCGATACAGGAACAAAATAATGAAGGCTTCTCAAATAGTAAAATTGGTCCTCTCATGTAGTTGCAACTAAAAGGAATAAGTTTAGAAACAAGCAACGAGCGTCACAGCTAACTCTTAAATACTTAAATTTGGCTTTTCAAGTTTTTTATGCTCCCAGGATTAAGCACAAAGGGTTAGATCAATTCTTTAAGACATTTCTTCTGAATAGTAGATGTCAAATTCACCATTTTCTATAGCAAAATCATTCAAACTTTAAAGATAAGCCACTCGCACGTTCAGAAGTTAACATTTTGACATGGTTTTTCAAGTTTCTTATTTCCTGAGGATCAAACTAAAAGAGCTAGATCAATTTGAACATCGAAATCGTTTTTAGGAGCTTCGAATACATCAGCACGTGAGCATTTGTTAATGTACAGCAACTTTCGAAAAATATCAATTTTTGCGAGTTGAAATTGAAATTTTCGTCAAAATAAAAAGTTTTGAAATCAGTTTTGGTAAAACGTAAGACAATACTTCTGAACTAGTAAAATACAAAGTCGAAATTTTCTATAGCAAAATAACTCAAACTTTGGAGATAATCCATTTCACACGTTCAGAAGTTTATATTTTGACATGGTTTTTTTCAAGTTTCTTATTTACTTAGGAACAAACTAAAAGAGTTAGAGAAATTTGAATAACAGAATCGTTTTTTGGAGGTTCGAATATGTCAGTAGACGAACATTTGTTAATGTACGATAACTTTTAAAAAATACCAATTTTTGCGAGGTACCCCTTTGAAAAAATTGATATTTTCGTCAAAATAAAAATTTTTGAATATAGCTTTGATAACACGTAAGACAATACTTCTGAACTAGTAGAATACAAATTCGACATTTTCTGATGCAAAATCAATCAAACTTTGGAGATAATCCACTTCACACCTTCAGAAGTTTACATTTGGTTGACATGGTTGATATGGTTTTTCAAGTTTCTTATGCCCTCGGGATGAAACCAATAGAAGTTAAATAAATTTGAACATCAGAATCGTTTTTAGGAGCCTCGAATACGTCAGCACTCGAGCATTTGTTATGGTACATTAATTTTTGAAAAATTGATGTTAGTATCAAATCAAATACCAGTTTCGCAAGCAAGATTCCATAGTTTATTGCATCAGTAAAAATCTGTGACATCTATTTGGCTACGTACATCAAGCAGTTCAGTGATAAATTGACATATGACCACAAAATTTATTAGAGTACGCCTTCCATGAACAAATCAACGCTGGCAAGCTGAGATACTTGGTATGGTACAAAGGTGCAAACAGGAACAGGCAGCACTCCCGAAAACCTTTGCAAAATTTGATAAAAAAATAAATCGTTTAGTGTCCACTTAATATACATAATTTTGTATTATTACATGTTCAAAGCAAGATAGAAATGCATCAATTGTCTACTAAGTGCACCACAGGATGACACTATTAGATGGCAGACATCTTTAATAGTACAGTAATATATTTAACGGAATTCAGATGGAAAGTAACATTAATGATCTTATATCATTAACATATAAATCTGCTGATAGCTTGGTTACTGGCTTATCACGGAGTTTCAGGATTGAATCTGATGGTCGCCATCCAGGAAAGTGTTTCATAGAGTCTATTCTCGTTTAAGACAGGTACTGGCGTAATAATACTTAACTCATAACCTGCCAATGGTGCTGTGATTAAACTATTGAAGGATGTTAAAGCATAAATTGTAATTAATATTTGTCCTTTTGGATTCCATTGCTATCCTGGTTACGTTTCTTTTAAGTACTTTCAAACTTTTAAAATAACAAAATTGTGAAATACTTTGCGAAGCATGTTTGATCAAACAACGCGGCGACTTTAACCGTTTCAACTTTTAAAAACGTCTCTAACTGTTTGAGTTAACAGTTGAACACTTTTAAGTACATTGAAATTTTATGAAGGTATAACGCAGAAGGTTCTTGAAAATGTGAAATATTTAAAGACAGAATTCCCCATCAGATACAAAAAATACATGTAAAATTCGTATTTCATTTCACAACAACAATGCGTAATGCAATAAAAAAATACTTAAAGAAGTATCAATTTGGAGTTCTTGGAAATTCTTTGGGGATATATTGAAAAATAGCCCATCATATGTTTATTGTAAGAGTGGAACTCGGGCACTCGTTCAGTACAAACTTATCCAATTTTCCCAACTTTCTCGCATCCACTAGACTCATCGCACTTCATTTTTCCGTCTGGTTCTTTCTCCTCGTCCTTGTCTTTAACGAGTTTATATTTTTTCCACTCATTCAACACTTGGCCGGATTATCCGATATCTCCGGCAGCACTGGAAAACTTAGATTGTTTTCGAGACTTTGACGGAAGGATTCCATCCGAAATACTTAGGACAATACAGACCAGCAACAGAAACACTCGGTACTGATGCTTATAAAATTAAATTGAATTAGTTCAAACTTCTCTTGGACGGGAGTGCGTCGCAATTTAACTTTTAACAAATGCCATAACGAAATAAGAAAACCCTTACAAGTACAGATGGATAATATCTTAAGGCGTAAAGAAATTTTGTTTCGCGAAGTTTTTAAAGAGTAATAAATGATATTTCGAAGACGTGAAATCCAAGGAAAGAAATTTACAGATCAATTCAGGAGGTGCTATTTTGAAAAGAAATTCTCAAAGAATACACAGAAACATTAAAAAATATATTTTCTTCCAATAGCGTTACTGTAAATTATAGTAGAAAGAATTGACTAGGTTATTGTTATTTTTTTATCCAAAATAACAACAAATATTGGGTTCAGAAGAGGTGCAGATGCCACGTAGTCCTATTTTTGGTTAGAACAGAACGGATTTAGAAAATCCGATGGAAAAGTTACAAAATAGAAATACAAAAAGAGTCGAGAAGAAAATCAAAGCGCCTTTGTGAGAAAAAAAAGTGTTTCTGCTTATAAATAAAAAATAGTAAAATATGAAGAAAATATATGTATATACGAGGGTAACCGTTTATATTTCGAGAATAGTAAACAAACAAAAAATTTTTATTATCGAAAATAGTTTTATTGCTTTTCAAAATAATCTGCTTGAAAATCATTACACTTTTGCATTCGTTTAAACTAATCTGAAAAGTATTGCTGCCACTGTGAAAGCGATATCTCCAAAACATGAGTTCTGAATGTCTCAACTGTCTCTTCCGGCGTGGAAAACCGTTGACCACGAAGTTTATTCTTCACGTGTGAGTTTTAGGAAAAGTTTCTTATATATTTTTCATAGTATAGATGGGCTGGAAGTAAAAACGCTTACCCTTCCAAAATGATAATTGCTTTTTAGATAAGCTTCTTAAAGTGTACAAAAAGGAAGTGACAAAGTCTTCATTTTATTAATTAAACCATTGTACCAAATCATGCTGAAGGCTTGCTAGACGTTAAAAAAAGTAGCTAAATAAAAGTTCTTTTGCTAAAGAAAGTAGTTAAGAGAAAACTCTCGTTTTTAGACCACTTATTTTAGCTTCACGAACTTTTACCATTGCTTGCTTGTGGTCAAAAGTTGATCTGGTTTAAATTTTTTCTTTCAATAATTCTGGGTAATGAATTTTGGAAAATGTTTTTCATATACTTGTGAAAGTAAGGGCAAAATGCTAAAGATGCCACAGGGTTTTATGGATTCTTGCAAAGTTTATTGGTGAGCATTATTCATGTAACTTTCCATTAGGTTTGGATAAAATTGGATTAAAAATTGTAATCTTCTCGATTCCTACATATGATACAGCAGTTTTCTAAAGTGTTGGCATGAAAATAATACAAATTGTAGACCTTTTGCAATTAGGCAGTAGTGGTAAAATGTTAAAGATGCGATAGGATGTTATGGATTCTTGCAAAGTTTATTGGTGAGCATTACTCATGTAAGTTTCCATTAGGTTTGGGTAAAATTACATTAAAAATTGTAATGTTCTCGATTCCTACACATGGTACAGTAGTTTTCTAAAGTGCGGGCATGAAAATAACGCAAATTGAAGACCTTTTTCAATTCAATTTCAAGTTTTTCGATGTTTGAATTTGAAATTTACACAGCCGTTAGCTTATAACGGCTTTATAATTTGTGTTGTATACGTAGACAAATTGTATTATTACTTACGAGTATTTGGGTACCTCTTTTAGTATTTTTATTGTAACTAGATTATAATAAATCTAAATAAGCATTGTTTTCTCTTTACTTAAAAGTCTTTTTATTACGTACTGTTGCATTAAAATATTTATTAATCTTACAGAACAGTAAATCAATTATTTCGTGTTATATTACGAAACGTTTAATTACAGAATTGCAATAAAATGATATATATATACGCATTAATTTGTTGGACGATAATCATCTTAGTCGCAGTTCGTTTATAAATGCATACACGCACACACAATCAAACAAACACATACAACACGTACGTATTGACTAAAATACGCGACCTTTCGAAATACTCTTTCTGTAACAAATTAATATTCACGAATCTCGAGGCATATGCTATAAAATATATGGGTGTGGTTGGCTTAATGGTATCATATAAAAAAATTGACGATTGCGCAATGTTTTCACCTTCCTTTTCGATATATTTTTGTAGATGCGTTTGAATAGAATACACGTAGGCAAAGCTAATTAGATTTTTTTTCTTTGGCCAATAGGTTTTATGTTTGGTATTTGTTACTTAAATAGTTTTGACTTCAGACAATTAGTCCTCGTCATTTCAAAATACGTTGTTGGAATTAAGAATAATATCGTATAATGAAATCAATTGAAAACTAATATTGTGTATTTGAAATAGAATCAGTTTGAAAAGCGTGAAGTAGTGTATTTGATCTTGGTGTTAAACCATAAATTTAAGATATTTTACTCTTTTAAATACCTTTAAGTTACGGAAAAATATAGCTGAATTAGTGTCACATACAAAAAAAACATTAAAAAAAATATTGGGTTGGCAACTAAGTACTTTCGGTTTTTACTGATAGAGAGCGTTGCTTTATTTTTTGTATAACGTATGTTAGTGCTGTACTTTACCGTTTGTCGCGTGATACTAGTCACATTGACGTAACTTCAGAAGCAAGTAGTGCGTGATTTTTATTAAAGCTATTAGTTGTGGGTTAATTTTAAATGGAGTGCAGAAACGAACATTTTCAATATATTTTACTATTTTATTTCCGTAAAGGGAAGAAAGCTGCTGCGGCACACAAAAAGATATGTGAAGTTTATAGTGCTAATTGCTTAACAGAGCGCACGTGCCAGAATTGGTATAAAAATTCCGTTCTGGAGATTTTTCCCTCAAAGATGAGCAACGTTCTGGTCGGCCTACTGAAGTTGATGATGATCAAATCAAAGTCATAATTGAAGAGGATCGTCATATAACTGTTCAAGAGGTTGCGGAGAGGCTACATGTATCGCACACAACAATTAAAAAACATTTAAAATGTCTTGGGCTAGTTAAGAAGCTTGATATTTGGGTACCTCACGAAGTGAAAGAAATTCTTTTAACACAAAGAATCAACTTTTGCGATATGCACCTTAGACGAAATGAAACCGACCCTTTCTTAAAAAGAATCATCACTGGTGATGAAAAATGGGTCCTGTACAGTAACATTGTTCGAAAACGATCACGGAGCAAACACGATAAAAAAGCTCAAACCACATCGAAAGCTGAATTGCATCCAAAAAAGATCATGCTGTAAGTTTGGTGGGATTACAAAGGTATTGTGTTTTTTGAGCTACTTCCAAGGAACCAAACGATCAATTCTGATGTTTACTGTCAGCAATTAATAAAACTGGATGAAGCAATCAAAGAAAAACGGCCAGAATTGTCAAATCGGAAAGGTGTAGTTTTCCACCAAGATAATGCAAGGCCTCACACATCTTTGGCAACTTGTGGGAAACTATTGGAGCTTGGCTGGGAAGTGATGCCACATCTCTCATACTGCCCTGATCTAGCACCATCTGATTACCATTTATTCCGAAGTTTGCAGAATTCTTTGAATGGTAAAACTTTCACAAATGACGATGACTTTCACTCGCACCTGGTTCAGTTTTTTGCTGATAAGGACCAGAAATTTTATGAGCGCGGAATCATGCAGCTGAAAGAAAGATGGCAAAAGGTCGTTGAGCAAAATGGAAAATATATAATTGATTAAAAACTATTCTTTGTTTAAAAAAAAAGTGTTTTATTTTATACTACAAAACCGAAAGTACTTAGTTGCCAACCCAATATGTAACTTCTCACGTGAGTCTTTTTTCGAAATGTTCAAACACGTTATTTGTAATTATTGTAATATTTTTATTATGGGTGACTTTAATTTATATTTAGCTAAGCAACCCTCTGCTTTAATTACCCAGCAATCCTTTCCACCAAATACATTTTGTCTTCCCCACATTTTGCCTTAGTATGTCTAATGTATGACGGAAAACGTATCTTCTCATTGTTATTTCCCGATGAAAAAAGTTTCCAGTTTTCAATAAATTCTTTATTGCAATCTTTTTTTTCGTATGAAATATATCATTACGTTTCGCCGCTGTTCAAAATTGAATACTGTACACGCAACACATTTTTTTAGATTCTCGAAATAAATATTATGTGTTTCGGAAAGTTTCAGCAAGTACGCACATATTCATTTGACACATATTTGGCTATCTCTTTTTATCACTGAATGTATACATAGTTACTGACCTAGTAAATGAATTAAAACGAAGATGATTCATGTTAGTATTAAGTGAGACGCAATCGTGTACCCATGATTACTGATAAAGTTCATTTACCCCACTGTATTTTGTACGAATTCTAACGAGGAAGAAATGCTACAGAAGCGTATAGAAATTTATTGAAAGTTTTTGGTGAAGGTACAGTTTCAAGTGATTTCGATTTTTCTGATCAGCCACGCTCTGGGTGTCCATTTTTGATCGACGACGTTACTGTCAAGAACATGTCAGAGCAAAATCCTCTTTTGACAAGATCGGAGATTTTAAAAACAGCAGTCCAAAAAAACAGGCCGGCGATGGTCAATAGCAAGGATATCTACTGCTTCATGATAATGCCAGGCCACATATTGCTTTAGTGACTCGTCAGAAACTCGCAGAGTTAAGCTAGGAAATTCTGTCGCATTCGCCATACTCCTCGGACCTAGCACTCTCCGATTATCACTTGTTTCTATTCTTATGCAATTTTTGCTGGGCAAAAAGTTTAATTTTTCTCTAGAAATAAGTTATTTTTTAAAAATGGGATATATAAATTGCCATTAAGTTGGCAAAAATTCATAAATAATGATGGAAATTATATAATTCAATAAAGTTTATTCAAGGTATGAAAAATTTATTTTGTTTTATTCTAAAAAACAGACAAAATCTTCCGGTAGACCTAATGTTTAGAAAATATTTGGGTTTGTTACAAAACATCTACTTAGCACTTGAAATGATAAACACAAAATGGTGAAAAGAAGGTGGTAGTCCCCTTTATATTACGCGTAAGTCTGCCTGTTGTTAATAAGGGATATCTGGTGGTGGCTATCGCCAACAAAATAAAGGAGATATTACGATAGATAATTAGATATTAAAATATAGGTTCTATAATGTAATAATTTATTTTAGATGAATTTAATCAATCGCTGTATTTGTATCTATCGTAGCTGCTAAATGGTGTAAGGAAAGAGGACTTTCCTTTATAAATGATTGTAAATTATTATTGGGTAATACGTATCCGTGTTATCAAACTCGTTATATAAAAAAAATATCTTAAATCGCAGTTCTATGTGTGCAAAAATAAATTCTTATTAATACACCAAATTTTAAAAATTACATTCGACTATACAAAATAAACCTTACAGAAAACTATTAAGTTTGCAGTCTATTGAGTGGGATAAAATTTATTGTATTCATATATAAAAGATATCATTTTCTTTGTATATAAAAGGCCGGGACTTCACCATAAAACAATATCACTGAGTTTATCCGGACATACAATCTTTTTCAGTTTATACGTCATTACGTCGGTATTTAAAGCCCATTTATTTGGACTTTGTTATTGTATTGGTCTTCCCTTATCGTCCCCGCTATTCTTACGACGTACTTTCACATCGGGTCTATAAAATTTTACGATTTTATAGAAAAAAAAATAAAGTTGTTCATATTTAGAGGGCCTTAATGGTATTTGTTTTACTTTTTTTAGATAAAAGGCAATTTTGAAAAGTTTTTTTGTTACGTATCTGAATGTTAAAAGGAATAATAGTTGCGTTTAAGATATATATATATATATATATATATATATATATATATATATATATATATATATATATATATATATATATATATATATATATATATATATATATATATATATATCCCGGAGAGTCCAAGAATCTAATATTGCTCATACTTACAACCGCGAGAAGCTTCGTTCAAACATAGTATACTTCTACGGGGAGGATATTTTCCATCAATGCAGATAATATGAGAATCTGCAGACAAAGCGTGAGAAACTACTATGTGATTTAACAATTCTTCGTCGCTGCAGAGATATTAGTACAATACCAAGGTTTGCCAAACTGAAATACCACAGCCACTCCAACTCGGTAGAGAGAATCCTTTTAAAGACGGGCATGGCCCTGTTAGGAGATGCTATCTACACCACACGTGAGAAGGTGGATCAAATCAGTACAAGAGCACTTCATCTGCATTTGAAGCTATCCAGCACTATACACGAAAAGCTATGGAACCTCGTATCGATTATCACAAACTATAGAACAGAGACAAATACTAACATAACATCAGCCAAACAGATTCAAAAGCAGAAAACCAACATCCCACGTCTGGACGTTTAAGATATATATACATATATATATATATATATATATATATATATATATATATATATATATATATATATATATATATATATATATATATCAGGAAGATTGTCTGCAATCTATTTAATCAGAAGTTGGATGAAGTTACGATGTCTGCATTGGCAAGAGTTTCAGCTTGGCCGTAGCCCCGAAACGCATGAACAACATTGCGGAGAGTCCGAGAATCTAATACTGCTCATATATATATATACATATATAATAACGAGATACTACATTATTTTCTTTAGTTTATATTGTTTTCTTTTGGGATATTCTAAATTAATAATACAACTCAAAATAACAAACGATACTTTACTTTCACTGCGTTATAAAGGTAAATTTATTCAAAATTTTCACACTCTGTTACATACATACATATGTATGGAATGGAACTCACAATTTAAAGGGCATTTTGAAAGGATTTATAATATAAATTAACGAATTTTATACAGGCAAATGTAACATATTTTCTACGACGCGTGATAATTAACGATCACATGTTGACCTCAGTATAAATTTGCTGAACATTTTAAATATGTTCAGAGTTAATGAGGCAATTAGCAAAGAGTCAGAGAAGTGTGATTTGTGGCGGATGTTGTTCCAAATACTAATTTTGCTAATTGCAGAAAAAAGTGAGAATGTATAAAAGTACGTTTGGCGTACGATTGTTAAATTATATTTTAACAGCTTAAATACGCAAATATTATAATATAATTAGTGAAACTAGTGTATTTGGATCGCAGACTGTGCTGTCAAATACGAGTATACTTGAAAAATCATATCAGAAATGTGAAAGCCTCGCAGAAATTGGTATTTTTGGAAATTTATTGCGAAATGATCGCATGTTGATATTTTAGAAGGTCTTAAAATACAATTCGGATGCGAAAATTTACCCAATTCTTTCAGCTTAATCCTGAGAGAGAGAAAAACTTAAAAAACCATGTTAGAATCTGAAATTTTGAATGTGTAAGTCTATAAAACCGTAGCGAATTTACTAAAAAAAGTAGTAGGTGTGCATTCAGTCGGTTCAGAGCTATTGTTTGATATACTATGAAGTCTAAAATTCGAAACTTTTTATTTTGGCAAAAATCAGAATTTTTTCAAAGGGGTATACTCGCAAAAATTGGTATAATAACAAACGCTCGCGTGTCGACATTTTAAAATGTCCTAAAAATAATTCTGATGTCAAAATGCAGGTAACATCTTCAGCTTAATACTGAAAGAAAGAAAAACTTGAAAAACCATGTCAAAATGTCAACTTCTGAATGTATAAGTGTAATTATCTCTAAAATCTAAGTTAATTCACTAAAAAAAGTGGCAGGTTGGCATTCAATTAGGTCAGAGCTATTGTTTGATATACTACAAAATAAATATATATATATATAATAAGATGGGAAAAAGCTGTCGCTAGCGATAGGCAATATTTTGAATGATTCATTTGTAAACATTTTTTCACAATAAAATTGCATTTTCATCAAAAAAACAGCGAGAACTTAGTTGCGCACCTAATATACAATATTATTAGAAAATTATTTTCTTGCAAAAGATTGGATATAGAAAAACTGTGTAAACCTTAGTTTATATTTAAACACTAATTTATTTCTGTATTTAGTTATTTAAAATCAACAATAGTTACTTAAATGCCTCTATTCCGTAGCATTCAACGTATGTATAAAATACAATTTTGAGCGCGTCTCAGTATGTAAGTTTTATCCTTTAAGTATATGACTGTTCCCTTACACGAGAAGCTGAGATTTTTAAATGAATCTGAAAACTAGACAATCAATTTTATATCCCCATTAGCAGAGATTTTTTTTAATATTTGTTTAGACACATACTTCAACAACAGTAAAACAAAATTCAATAATTACGAATAGGGAAAGGTCACTTTTAACTTACATAATGAACATTATCCCGTTTTATATTTATTCACATCCTTTAAACGCCTGTATCGAATTAAAAACTGTGTCATTCTACACATGTTAATTGCTAAAAATCCCATATACTTGATTCATTTGCAATTTTTAAACCGCAATTATTACTGGATAATTAATAATAGGGTATAATTACAGACACAACATATGTACACATATATATTAATAAATGTGGACTATAAATAAACTCCTCATTTATGTTTCTATTTATATATTACTTGGTTACGTGTTCGAAATAATATTTCGAAATTAGCAGACCATAAACACAATTTCTTGAAGCAAATAGAAATGTCAATGTCATTAATAAAATTGTAAAGCCGTACGAGGTTGTGCTGGACAAAAAGTGGTTATAAAAAAAGAAATATTTGTCAAATTAGTTAGTAATTTTATTAATGTATTGCAATAGTTGTATGATTTGTTTTAGTTACAGTTCAAGGCGAAATTATATGTTACAATTTAAGTGGATAGAATGATGAAGAGCAGTAGGATTTGTTATTGTCAAAACCAATCGAATTAGGAATATTTTATTATTGAAGTTGAACGTAAAATCCTGCACAGTTTCAACATTTGTTTTTTCTTTTTTCAGTGCTAATATTTTAAAATGTTGGAGTGGAGGTATCCGTGTTTTACAATAGAAGTTAATGTATTTCGTTTCGTTCACTAAAGCAACAATATAAAGAATAAATTACACCTAAATTCTAAAAATACACGTAGAAACTAATATATAATAACTCTGTGTGTGTCTGGCATCTTATTTATCAGCTGCTCTTTAAGAGAATTCGTACGCTTACGTATTAGTAGACACTACATCTGGAATGTTGTAAATTTTTAATCTTGGTATATTGTGCTTCTTCAAATTTGAGTGGGCTATGTTCTTGGTGGATGTAAATTGGAACATTTTCTGCCTCTATCTTATGATGATGTGTCAATTTATATTTTCCATAGACTGAACTATTTTTTACAAATATGGCATATTCTACTATGAAACTAAATGGTGAAGCAAGTATGTGATAGTCCTTAAAAATATCCTGACATGAACGATAGCTTTTATGCAAATTTTGTATTTTCGAAATACATTCTATACACAAATTCCTTTAAAAGGTGACATTATAACTACGTCGAGAATGGATGAATACGTAGTAAGCTTTCAGATAAATTTCCACTGCACTACCAAGTCACTCGCAAACTCGAACAGAATGTAAAGAGTTTCGTAGTCAGGTTATTAATATATGACTTCTTCCAGGTTAAAAGTGAATCCAGATTAAATCCCAGAAAGGACTCAAAATAAGGGGACACCATTACGTAGTATCTTGTTCTCATTCGCAGATTGGCCAAAGTGCATTATTTGCGTCTTGGGCTAGGGTTCAATTGCTAAACATCTGAAGTGAACCAATTCCAAATGGATTTGCAACCTGCTGATTATTTCGACGACAAAATGTGTTCGAAGTACTCTTGAAAGATCACAGAAAAACAAAACAGTCTTCTAGAATGTCTATTATATACAGCAAAAATAGCATAGGTTCTAAGATGGAATCTTTTGGGACACCGTAAGAGATTTCGATGTAATTTGCCTACCATTATGATGATAGATCATCACATATTGCTTTCTACCAGTAAGTTTTAAAACTTAAATTCAATAGGCGATCTCTAAAACTTATAACTTCTATATTGTTAAGCAGAGTTTCGATATTTACGATGTCAAACGCCTGGGATAATTTAAAAATATATACTAGCGACAGACTCTTTTTTCATTTGTACCATCAATAACTTCTTATCGCAGATGAAAAATTGAAAAGCCTTTTGTACTTATGTAGATAAAAAGATAGATTTTGTAAAGTCTATTCCTCTGCGATCTTTCAAGAAATATTCTGATCACTCTGGACTGTTATAAATTTTTTGCACACGCTAAAATTGGCCTTGATTTTTTGTTTTGGATTTTATATAATTATGCCTCTGCTTCGCCAGAATTTTAATATTAGATATTCCAATTGGAAATCGGACTCACTTCCTTCAACACGTTAATCCTTCATGTATTTTTGTCTATGTGGTATATAATCCTGGCTTTACTTCGCTAGCACTTTACTCCTAGAAATTACAAGCCATTCTATTGGAAATCAGATTCACTTCCTCTGACATGTTGATCCTTCATGTATCTTTATCTACGTGGATGATCCTGATTTATATTTATCCTTCCGGATTATTTTTTCCTATGCAAAGTTCTCGCCTTGCAGTTTTAGGTCCTCTGCATTAGTCTACATCCGATCCACTTTCTCTGCCGTGTTCGCTTTATATATTTTTATCTGAGCAGATGATCCTGGTTCATTATGGTCTTCGCGACTTGTTTTTCCATGGAAAGTTTTTGACTGGTAGCATAAGAAGCTGTCGCATATTCTTCTCTGTATTTTTTGGCAAAAACAATTTGCTAGATCACAGCCTTTAGTCGGGTAAATATAAAGGAACGAATTTCTTAACCCCCGTGGAACATTAAACATCGCACTTTTGCGGTTACGTTATTCTCGACATGCTATCTTACATATAAGTTCGACTTTAATTCTGACGTCTTGACAGTGTTAGTTTCCCTAGCCACACATCAGTTATGAATCACAGAGGTTTGGTCTCTTTCTCTCTCCTTCGTTGCTGTTTTATTCATAGTTTATGACAGCCTACTTAAGAGAAGAAATTACAATCTAGATGACAGTTTTGTTAACTGATTTTTATAGATGTAGGACTTAAGTACTGATAGAAATATAAAAAAAAGAATAGAAATTTTAGAATAATTACGTTTGCAATAATTACCATAAGCTGCACCGATTTTCCTGGTTAATTTGCTAAAAGCGAAAGAGGTTTATTTAATAATCCGATAGTTTTCGCGGAGTACATACCTAGATGTAAACTAAATTTGCCAAATTAGGTTTGGAACACGGTCTGTTTTAACTACAAATACGAACTTATACTCACTATAGACTTTAATTCAATTGGGGTCACGTGAATTGGCCCTAATTGTGGAAATAACTATTTTGCCTAACGATCCCTGAATGTACTTCTTATCTCGTGCATTTACGGCGCAACATCTGTGCAATAACAACAAGTTTCCTTATTCGGTAATCCAGAAATGGAGTTTTAAGGAGACAATAAATTATATTTAAACGGTTTTCACTGAAGTATCTTGAAAGTGTAAAATCGCACCTCTTTTATTAAATTGTAAGGAAATGGTCGAATAGTAGACACTGAGAAAATGCACTTTCATATTTCATATTCTCGTAATTTCGGTTCGTATTAAAACTTCGTTTAAATTACAAGCTTTCTTAGAAAATACAAAGAAGAAATACACATGAGATAGCTGTTAAATTAGGTCCTTCTGGTTGCTATTAGCACAACGTTATTTTATTATTATTTTATATCGATTTAGAAGACGAATATTTCAAGAATATCTAATAATATTTAATAAGCTAACAAAGAAGTTCCGCTTCTATTGAAACTACTGTGTGATCAACCCATTTAATTGGAGGAAAATCCATGAATTTAAATGTTTCGCCTGCATTTGTTTGTTTAACCTAGAAATTCGCAAGCGATATATCGACTTCGTAAAGTTTATTTTTCCATTATACGTATTTACACTTTGCAATTTGATTTTCTTAAATTAATAAGAGAAGAAATTGGAACTTCGGTCAACTAAGAGAGCGAAGAAGCAAAACAGTTTGTTGTGTTAAAATCATTTTGCAACAAATCTAGTTCGTCGAAATATTTTTTTCTGGGTTGGTATGACTATCAGTGACATCTGTGCGAAATGTCACATCACTCGGCGATTTTTACAATGAGTGAAATTATTCAACAAAGAAGTTCCATTAAATTTTGTGTACGGAATCAAATTTCTGGTGTCGAAACGTTCAGAATGTCGCAAAAGGCCTTCGGTGATAATTGTTTGTCGCGAGCAAGTGTTTTTGAGTGGCACAAATTGTTCAAAGAGGGTCGAGAACGCGTTGATGACGAACCACGTCCAGGACGGCGTTCAACATCAACTGATGATCAACACGTCAATAGAATCAATGAATTGCTGCTCGAGAATCGACGATTAACAGTCAGAGACTTTACTGGCATCGTTGGAATATAGGAAGGATCAGTGAAAACCATTTTGAAAGCTCATTTGGGCCTAAGAAAAGTGAAAGCATGATTCGTTCCAAAATCACTCAATTTTTTCGAAAAACAGCATCGCGTTGACGTCTGTGAAACAATGCTTTCCGACTATCAAGACAAAATGAAAGGCATCATAACTGGAGATGAGACTTGTATCTACGCTTATGACCCGGAAACAGACGATCAATCGGCCGAATATCGTATCAAAGGTGAGCCGAAGCCCAAAAAACCACGTCAAAGCAAGTCAAAAATCAAGGTTATGTTGACAGTTTTCTTCGATTATCGAGGTGTGGTACACTCCGAATTCCTTCCGACCGGCTAAACTGTCAACAAAGAATACTATTTGAGTGTTATGCGTCGTTTGCGCAATGCTATTCGTAAAAAGAGGCCAGAATTATGGGCCGACAACTGTTGGTTTTTGCACCACGATAATGCACCGTCGCATACTGCATTAATTCTTCGTGAGTTTTTCGCCAAATTTTCAACAAATATCGTGCCGCAACCACCGTATTCGCCTGATTTAGCTCCGTGTGACTTCTGGCTATTCAGCAAACTCAAACGATCGCTCCAAGGAAACCGTTTTGAGTCAATTGAAGACATTAAACGTGAATCGCTACGCGCATTGAAGGCTATTCCTGAAATTGACTTTAACAACTGTTTCGAGACTTGGAAGAAACGTTGGCACAAGTGTATTGGGAACAGGGGGGATTACTTTGAGGGGGGCGAAGTAGATTTGGAAGAATAAATGAAGAATTTAAAAATTATGAACAAAGTCTTACTATTTTTTGCCCACAGTAGTATATTTAAGTTATTTTTTTGAACAGATTTACTCTGTTATATATCATTAAATATCTCTGTCGGTTTGAACAAAAGGGAGCAAAACTTCGTTATTATTGAATTCCCAAATCCCAAAGCAAAAATATACAGCGTGTTTCATTTAAAATAAAAAGATTAACATCATTTTCGTATAAATCGAAAGTCTGATTCATTGACTTATAGATGGAAAATTGTATTCAAATTTAATAAGTCGCATTAACTATATTCAAATCGATTCAAACAATTGCTCAACTCTGTAATGCATAATCATTTTGTAACAATATATTTAAGTATATACATATACAACTTCAGGATTTCATCTTAAAAATATGTATTCATCAAATGATCCTCAGAACACACTTATCACACTGCACTAGCTGGGTCAAAACTTTTCACATATTTCATTCTCTAGAATTAAAATAAACATTTATATAAATTCAGGCCACGTAGAATAAGAAAGAAATAAAAGAAAAAGGCTTGAACATTAGCAAGATATATTACGAGTTCAGACGAATATGTATTACAACCCCTAAAGTGAATTCACCTATAAAAAATGATATATTTCCGTACGAGGTGCTACCCTATTGCCACAATGCTTCAAGTTCTGAATTTTAATCGACGATTAAACAAATAAATGTTTAATGTAGGTTCTTCCTTTGAGAAATACATGTGTAGGTGTCCAGACGAAATAATAAAATAAAGAATTGTTAAACTTGCGCGCCTTTTCCCCGGTAGTTATTCAAAATAAGAAAAGATTTATGAAAAAAATTGGTGGAATAAGAAATTTAGTTAAGCTAGTGGGGGAGGCGATGTTATTGTTTTTTAGGACATATTTCGAGGAAAATTAAAAGCAACATTTTGTTGTTCAATTTAGAAAGGGAAATTGCAAATACTTCTTACATTTTGCCAATGTTATAACGAAAACTTAATTATTTTATAAAAAAATATTTTGCAATTACATTCGACAACTAGATCATCATTAGTAGCCTGCTGATGATGACAATACAGTTGTCAAAATACGTATAGAGGGTACGAATGTTCGTACGACGTGGTAAGGGTTTTTCGCCTTTTTTCGATTAATAAAAAATCTACCTTGTTTCTTTCTGTTCCCCAAGTGATTTGAAACTCTTACTTCAATCTTCTCACAGCTTTGCGTGTCTTTGTTTGTATAGATTCACTCTTGCCGTTGTGGCTTGTTTTCTAAATGGAGGGTTCTGGTTTTTTCCATCTAACCACTAAAAGAAATTTTTGAATCGAACGTAATGCCGTCATTAATAAGTAATTCTTTTAAAATTTGGTACGTAGACTTCCGCGGTCGTGGTCCATGCTATCTGCTTCTGGGTTTCCGGGCTGGAACCGCGTCACATGTACATCTGCTGACGTTTCGTACCCAGTTCCAGTGCAGTAGTTCAGCCCTGAAGATGTCCCATACAAATGGGTACGGCGGCAGATATACATGTGACGCGGTTCCAGCCCGGAAACCCAGAAGCAGATAGCAAATTCTTTTAAAACTTTATTGAAACACCAATCAGATGTTTTATATTTAGATTGTTTGTAATATTGAGTAATTTTGATGTGTTAATTGCAAAAAAATATAGGCAATCCGTGAATATTAATGCATACGATGGAAAGGTGCCAAATTGGTAGTTGAATTTAAAAATAATCCTGTAATAGCTAGCAATCAAAGCTTCTGCTGATCTTCCACACCTCACAGAAAGTGTAACTTTTAATAATAAAGTTGAATATACAGGGTGAAGGTTCATATAATGTGCGACTGCATTCTTTAACTAAGATGCTGGGCAATCCTCAATGTTTAACTGCTAATTTTTCCTTTTTTATTAGATGAGTAATTGGTGTCGATGCCTTCCATAAAATTGTCTTTAATATAAATTTATTTGCAATCGATGCAGGGAACATTGTTAGCCATTGATTTGCCTTTTCTAACCGTATAATGGCATGAAGAAGGCTTTTTTAAAACCGTTTTCGTAATTATATTCCATTTGATCGACGAAACTGTTAAACTTTTACATTTCGAAACGGAAACTTAAGCGCAAAATAAACACATTCCAGAACGAAACTCAATTTCCCCGACAATTATCGATTTCCGTTTTGTTGTCCGTTCGCAACAAAAATGCCACCGTTTTACACCAAACAGAAAATGAGTTCTCTCCGTTTATTTGTACCTCGATCATTTGTCGTGCATTGTCCATCCTAATATCAAACAAAATGAAATAGCCTGCAATCCATTCTTTCATTAAACTGACAAAGATTCCAATTTTCAAGATGATCGAACCAATTGTAAAGAGACGCGTGCAAAATGTGTGAAATTCCATTTTAACGGAACGAAGCTAACACCTTGTACAAAGTTATAATTTCAATCGCTCTTGTTAAACGATGCATGAAACTGGTATATTGAACTTTATCATTGAGACATTACCGTAACGACCTTAGTTTGTTAAGAAATTAAAGCGTTACGTATAATTAATTATAAAACTGGTTGCTGTTTTAAAATATAATCGTTACTCTCTTTTTTATTGGGAGTTTCGACCGTTGACCATTTCAATTCCTTCTTAAAAAAACTTCAATTTATAGTAAAGGGTTTTCCAATAAGGACTTGACAATTTTTTTTCAAAATAAAATGCAGACAATAAGTACAATCAAAACATTTATGAATTGAACTCGACTTCGTTCATATGGCCACCGCGGGCACGTTTGCAGCGGTCGATTCGTTGGACCCAATTTTCGATGACTCGGCCACACAATTCGGCCGAAACGGCTGCTATTTCGCGTTCAATGTTGGCTCTGAGCTCTTCCAACGTTGTCGGTTTGTTGGCATAGACCAATGACTTGACGTAGCCCCAAAGAAAAAAGTATAGAGGCGTTAAATCGCACGAACGAGGCGGCCAATCGACTGGTCCATTTCTTGAGATAACACGCTCATCAGACTTACTCTTCAATAAATCGATTGTAACGTGTGCTGTGTGGATTGTGGCACCGTCCTGCTGAAACCACATGTTGTCCAAGTCCATATCTTCCAATTCGGGCCAAACATAATCGGTAATCATGGCGCGATAACGATTGCCATTCACAGTAACGTGACGATCATTATAGTCGGCGAAAAAATATGGCCCTATGACGCCGCCGGCATACAAACCGCACCAAACAGTTATTTTGTCTGGATGAAGTGGTGTTTCATGAAGCACATGTGGCCAATAACGCATATTTTGCTTACTGACGAACCCATTGAGCCAAAAATGAGCTTCGTCACTGAAAATGATTTTGCGATGAAATTGATCATCTTGGCGCATCGTTTACAGAGCCCAATCGGAGAACGTACGTCGCTTCAAATGGTCCATCAGCTTCAATTCTTGAGTCAGCTTGATCTTGTATGAGTGTAAACCAAGATCCTCACGCAAAATTCGCCATAAAGTGGTCTGGGCGATGCCCAACTCTTGAGAACGCCGCGGAATTGACTGATTTGGATCATTTGCTACGGACGTTTCAACGGTAGCGATATTTTCGACACTTCGACCAAGCCGTTGTCTCACTGGCACAGCAACATCACACAACGAATATGTAGACTCAAATTTTTTCACTAAACTTGTTACTGCCTGTCTACTAGGGCGAGAATTACGACCGAAAATCGGAGTTAACGCTCTTAAAGGAGCGGTCACCGACTCCGAATTTCTGTAGTAAATTTTTATAATTTGCAGACGTTGTCGAAAGACAAAACGCGCATTGTTTCCTGCGGGTTTTTGCTGTAGTTTCCAGGTGCGACACTTTAATTATCTGCTTACGATGACAACTAAGTTGCCGAAACACGAAAATTAATATGGAAAGAGGTCATATACTAACCTTAAGTGATTAAGTCAATTCGTTTATTAAGAATGCCGATCTAGTGAACAATTATTCTCAAGTACCCCAGGATTAAATGTTCAACCTTGATATACGAGATCTCAGAGTTATTAATAAAGTTCTACTAACAAATAATCAATAAAAAAAGGAAGGTTCTGGCAACTAAGACAGCAAAGTTATTTACATAATTTCAAACCAATTGCTTCAGTTTGAAAGAGCAATACAGGAATCTCAGATCTAAAGTTATTTGTGTACATATCAGCCAATTACTAATAATAAATGAATGGTACAGAAAACATTATTTTATTGCGGAGAAATTGTTCATGAGAGCGTGCACAAGATGACGGTAAGAATCCAAAGGACTTTTCCACTAATAAACTAACCGAATTCTGACGAAAGTACGTTCAAATATACCAAGATTCGACAACAGTCGGAGAAGAAATAGTTTGATGTATGAATACATGTTTACGAAAAGTTATTAAAGGCTTTATTACTAATGCAAATTCTATTGAAACTTCTCCATAATTTTAATTACTTCAGATGTTATGACAATGTTGTGTTTATTACATATTACCCATGATGTATAAACGTATACCTACATAAGTGGATCAAAAAATCCCAGTTTACAACTGAAGTACGATATTAGAAATATGTAAAATCATTTATATAAAAATTCCTCGAAATATCTCCGACAAGGCCACCTATTTAATATAACAGTAGTCAGTGTATGTATATGGTGAACCAGATCTAAACCGCAAGTCCTTGTTATTGTTCATTATGTTAATATCGAATTTCTATATCGTCGAATCGGTGCTTAACGCGTTATATTAGGCAAATGCCCCTTACCCGGATACCGTAGGCGATTGAGAACCGCGCTGTGTAAAAATAAATTACGTCCTAGGGCGTTGACTACTACTTCCACGATTGTTTTTTATGATATGGGTTATTTAAAGATTATAGAGTTTAATATAGCGTGGATGAAATAATTAAATGATCGACAGATGTGGAGAAGAAAGTAATATTAAAAAATATTCATTTGTTTAGCCAAAATCAAAACGGTACACTTTGTCAAAATCTATATAATGTTATCGTTTAGATTTATATTTGGGTTAAAAAATGTTTAGTTGTCACCACTATAAATGTGATGACGAACGATTGTACATCTTGTATCTTTAAAACCGCAGGCTGCTACTAATCTTCATTAGGCATACGTTTATAAACAATTAACTTTCCTTATTTTCGAATATTCGTACGTATATACATATACAACCCTTATTTCCTTATTTTCGAATATTCGTACGTATATACATATACAACCATGCTCAGATGTATTAGACACCCCAGGTAAAAACCCTTACTCTCGGTATTATCCAAGTCTGACGGAAATTAACCGTAAAAATAGTTAATGGTATTTACAGAAATGCGTTTTTGAATACCCTAGTTAATCCGCTATTGAAAAGAATAGGTGGAAAGGGGAAATTGTGGATTTTAGAAATTTGCGTTTGTGAGTTTGTGGTAGAGATCAATTAGATTATCCTATTTTTTCACGTTGTGTCAGTTATTTGTTGAAGAAAAATGCCTAAAACACGCGAGTTGTCGGTAGGGGAACGCGCCCAAATAGTGCTACTGCATTCCCAGAAGTTATCAATAGCTGCAATTGCAAAAAAAATGTTCGCGATGTGCAGTCCGTACAATCATTAGTCGCTATCAGGAGAGTGGGTCGTTTGTTAACAGACCAAAAAATGGCAGAAAACCCTGTACCTCGATTAGAGAAGACAGAATTTTACAAAGACTGGCTCTCAGTGATAGGAAAAATCGTCGAAACAGCTCGCCAGTGAGCTGAAACAGCATTATCGCGTAACAGTTTCTGCGCAAACAGTGAGAAGGCGTCTCCAGCGTGCTGGTTTACGAGGTTGTAAAGCGCGACGTAAAGCTCTTTTAACTGACGCTCATAAAAAGAAGCGGTATTTATGGGCCAAACAACATGAAAATTGGACAATCGAGAAGTGGTCGAAGATTCTTTGGTCTGATGAATCGAATGTCGAGGTATGTAAGTACATCTTCATGACTAATATTCTTATCGTTGTATGCAATTCAGTCTACATGTAACATTAAACAAAATTAATCCTGTCTAAGTGCTAACTTTCTTCTTTTGCCTGGCAGTTTTGGGGACTACCTGGGACGCTATACGTTCGGCGTAGGCAAGGGGAAGCTTATGAACCACAATATATCATTCCCACAGTAAAATTTGGAGGTGGTAGTATCATGGTTTGGGGTTGTATGACAAAATTAATCCTGTCTAAGTGCTAACTTTCTTCTTTTGCCTGGCAGCTTTGGGGACTACCTGGGACGCTATACGTTCGGCGTAGGCAAGGGGAAGCTTATGAACCACAATGTATCATTCCCACAGTAAAATTTAGAGGTGGTAGTATCATGGTTTGGGGTTGTATGTCTGCATACGGTGTTGGAGAAGTGTACCTGTGCGATGGACGGATGAATAGCCAACGCTATTTAGCCATGTTGGAGGAAGTATTAGAACCGTCTGTGCTAATACTATTCAACCAGGATATTCCGCAATACATTTTTCAGCAAGATAATGCGCCCTGCTACAAATAGGGAGCTGTAATGCGTTGGTTCGAGAAAAACACAGTGGAGGTATTGGATTGGCCGCCACAAAGTCCCGATTTGTTGCCCATTGAAAATTTGTGGCGTATCTTAAAAACTAAGATCACGGAACATAAATGCCTGTCAAAAGCAGAATTATCAACAAAAATTCGCGAAATATGGGCTGCAATACCACCGGCAGAGTGTTACAATTTAGTAGCAAGTATGCCTGGACGAGTGCGAGCTGTCATTAAGGCTAAGGGCGGAGCGACAAAATATTGATAAATTGTACTATATTACTAAATAACACTTTGTACATAATTTTCACAGCAGTTTTATTTTCCTCACCTCTCTTTTGACTAAACTATATAAACTATATATGTATGTATGTGCATAAATTCGTGAGGTGTCTAATACATTTGAGCATGGTTGTATTTATATGCATATTTACATGTGTAACCGCTATTGTGATTAAGCAATTTAAAATACCAATAGCTGACATATGACCCCTCATTGTCTTGTTGTCTAACAGTGTATTTACGCAACTAGTGTTAGGTGATCTCATTCTATACATTCAGTGCCCCCCAATTAAAATGTCAGACTTTTCTTATGGTTCTTTAAATGCTCTTAAAATAAAGCAGAATGCGTCACAAAAACCTTCGTCAAAACTTGCCTGTTTAATTAATTATCTATCTTTAACGTTTATAATTTTTATTTTTGCTTATAATACTTTTATTTCACAACCAAATTCACATTTATGTGTGTATCCCAATACAAATTTCGTTGGAAATCGTAGCTACAGTATTGTGCAAATTAATGGAATCATGATTATTTTTTTAGTTTCCTGCATGTGGCAACATTGTTAGGTCAGTTCTGACAGTAGTTTTATGTCCAAAAACATAATCTATATCACTGCACACATTACATATTTACTCAGTGCGTCTTAGAGAGTTTGTTCATATATACTCTTTCAAAGTTCAAAATTTGATTTATATTGTCCTTTTACCGGTTGTTGGCAATATGGATATCACGCCTAGAAAACGTGAGAAGATTGTGACATTAAGTGAGCACACTTCAATGACACAGAGAGATATTGCTCAGGAATGTGGTGTTAGTCAAGGAGCAGTACGCAAGATCCTAAAGCAAAAAAAGAATACCGGAATAGTTGAAGTGAAACGAGCGCGAAAATGTGGGAGAAAGAGGAAGATGACACCCCGGGTCTCTTTTTTGGTCAGAAATAGCAAGCTGAACCCAAGAAAAACTAGTTTTGAACTACGAAAAGACTTAGCCGACCCTGGAGTGAAAGTGCATTACTCGACAGTTCGTAGGAGACTTTTAGAGTCTGGAAGAAAAGCCATACGACCACAGAAGAAGCAACTCCTCACTCAACGAATGATGAAGCAGAGGCTTATTTGGGCCAAGAGATATGGCGGATGGAATGAGGAAGACTGGAGAAAGGTGTTGTTCTTACATGAGTCCCATTTTTTGGTGCAGGGGCAGCGATCAAAATTCGTGAGAAAAAGTGGAGATGAAAAACTCACTGCAGCTCATATCGATCAGACTGTCAAACATCCTGTAAAGAAGATGTTTTGGGGATGTTTTTCGTACATGGGGACTGGATCGCTGGTGCCTATAGAAGACATGATGAACAGCCAGAAATATAAAGAGCTACCGGATAAGTATTTGGGAAAAGATCTAAAGAAATGTGAGCCAAACGGAGGTGCAATTTTCCAACAGGACTCAGCTCCATGCCACAAATCGAAGGTTATGGTCAAATATTTCAAGGAAAAAGGAATAACTGTCCTCGACTGGAATCGGCAATTCTCCAGACTTAAACCCAATTGAAAATCTGTGGGCCATTTGTAAGGCTAGGTCACATAAAATGGACTGTACAACGATGACAAAATTGATAGAAGCAGTAATTCAAGTGTGGTTTCGGGACGAGAAAATAAAGTAAAACTCAAAAATTAATAGATTCCATGCTGAAAAGAGTTCAGGCTGTCATCGCAGCCAAAGGAGGGCATATCTCTTATTAAATTACTAGTAATTTATAATTTTATACTATCTCATCGTGATTATATGACAAATAAACGGTTTTCTTAGTTACATTGTGTTTGATTCCATTAATTTGCACAATACTTTAGGTGAATAACTAATGAAATAAAAATCTTTACCACATTAATACAGACATAAATATAAAAATAAACACATTTCTTTCCATAACTTTTGTGTTTTCTTTGTTGGGTCGGGTACTTCTGGGACCACCCTCGTATATAAAGGGTTTCCAATAGGGACTTGACAACTTTTAATTCAATTTGTGAACGCACCCTTTCACTAATCATCCAACTATCACTGTCAACTTATTCAGTAAACTTAACATTAACATTTTCATCATGGTAAAGTACATGAACGAACAACGTCTCCAAATTATAAAAATTTACTACAGAAGTTCGGAGTCGGTGACCGCTACTTTAAGAGCGTTAACTCCGATTTTCGGTCGTAATTCTCGCCCTAGTAGACAGGCAGTAACAAGTTTAGTGCAAAAATTTGTGTCTACATATTCGTTGTGTGATGTTGCCGTGCCAGTGAGACAACGGGTTGGTCGAAGTGTCGAAAATATCGTTGCCGTTGAAACGTCCGTAGCAAATGATCCAAATCAGTCAATTTCACGGCGTTCTCAAGAGTTGGGCATCGCCCAGACCACTTTATGGAAAATTTTGCGTAAGGATCTTGGTTTACACCCATACAAGATCAAGCTGACTCAAGAATTGAAGCCGATGGACCATTTAAAGCGACATACGTTCTCCGATTGGGCTCTGGAAAAGATGCGCCAAGATGATCAATTTCATCGCAAAATCATTTTCAGTGACGAAGCTCATTTTTGGCTCAATGGGTTCGTCAGTAAGCAAAATATGCGTTATTGGCCACACGTGCTTCATGAAACACCACTTCATCCAGAAAAAATAACTGTTTGGTGCGGTTTGCAAGCCGGCGGCGTCATAGGGCCATATTTTTTCGTCGACGATAATGATTGTCACGTTACTGTGAATGGTAATCGTTATCGCGCCATGATTACCGATTATTTTTGGCCCGAATTGGAAGATATAGACTTGGACAACATGTGATTTCAGCAGGACGGTGCCACAAGCCACACAGCACACGTTACAATCGATTTATTGAAGAGTAAGTTTGATTAGCGTGTTGTCTCAAGAAATAGACCAGTCGATTGGCCGCCTCGTTCGTGCGATTTAACGCCTCTAGACTTTTTTCTTTGGGGCTACGTCAAGTCATTGGTCTATGCCAACAAGCCGACAACGTTGGAAGAGCTCAGAGCCAACATTGAACGCGAAATAGCAGCCGTTTCGTCCGAATTGTGTGGCCGAGTCATCGAAAATTGGGTCCAACGAATCGACCGCTGCAAACGTGCCCGCGGTGGCCATATGAACGAAGTCGAGTTCTATTCATTAATGTTTTGATTGTACTTCAACCCGATAATAAAGTCTTTGAAATATCTCAAATGGTCTGCATTTTATTTTGAAATAAAGTTGTCAAGTCCTTATTGGAAAACCCTTTATAATACATTCTAACCGTAATATTGTAAGAAAAATAGAGAAACAAATATATTTGTATTCATATATTGCTTCGTAACTACACAATTAGATTTTTTTCCAGAATTGAAAATTCTACTTATTCAACATACATACGTAAATGAAGAGCATTCCAAAAACCATTTCATGTGTAACAACACTAATTGATATTACGTTTTGAAATTCATAAGCGAAAGAGTTCACTTTGAAGTTGCAAATTAAAAGAAAGACGTGCATACTCGACAGTTCGCGAACTGTACGAAAAATAAATTGCCTCTCTCGAAATCTAAAGCTTTATGAAAGAGTATAGAACATTCATGTGGGCTATAAATGTAGGAATTGATAATGCGAAATCAGATATACGTACGTTTAAAACATTTGATATTACCTTTTCCGAAATTAAACTGCCTGCAATGGATTATATTTTAAACGACGATATTACCTACTTTTAAAGCGAGCGAACTCTTGGAAAAAAAAACTTCAACTGGTCAAAGGTTCGGTTAAAGCCTTTGATAGTCTTTAAAAGCTTTCAGGACCAAATGATTCTGTGTTTCAGTACAGATTCTAATAGCCTTTTTCTTGGGGAGTTCGGTTGGTTATTTAAGAGAACTTTTTTGCTCTGTAATCGATATATTTTTTGTGTATTATTAAATGGGGAATATTTCCTTTTTTTATGGCGGTGGAGGGGTGCAGGAAGATATGCAACTGGTAATACGTATTTTTTAACAAAAGATGTATTTTTTTTAAGAAAATGCCACGTCTTTGTTGATACATTTATTGTCTTCTCAGTTCAAACGCCTGTGGCAGACTACTCCACGTTAGTACAATTTGAATTGCAACTTTGACAATTGGAGAAATTTTGGGTGATTTTTGCTTGTTTTATAGAAGGTTTCTTAGCAACCACCCCCTTCGTCAAGGGTAACCGACACACTGGAGCCCTTACCTGATGCCCACCGAAACACCACCTGCATAGAGGTTAAATAGATAACACCCCCTCATATAAGCTAATGTAAAAAATATTGTAGATTATTGAAGTTGAATTTGATGGAGCCTGTGGTTGATTAACTTAATCACTAAGGTTGATATATAACCCCTTTCCACATTAACTTTCCTAATTCTGTATACGCATTTTGATAACTAAGTTGTCATCATCAGCAGACAATTGTAAAGTGTCGCACCTGGTAAAACACGGCAAAACATTTGTACGAAGAACAAACTCCGTACGCGATCTGTACCGCTCAGAACCAAGATGTACACTGTGTGTTTGTTTCACAAGAGTTTCAAAATTATTTTACTTAAACTAAGATGAACGATATTGAAAAAAAGGGAAACACGGTCACGACCGATAAGTGCCTGCATATGATTTATTATAGTATTCCTCCTTCTCTGACATTAAGCAGACAGAAAAGGGTCGATTGTAAAGGTCCAGTGTCATTGTTATTCACCACATGGCTTGAATTCTTTAAGATGTGTATGCTTTCATACGTGTCTAATTCTCGATAATTATACACATTCTTTATCAAATGTAAACAATCCATATTAACACTGTGGTTATTTTCTAATACATGTCTCGTTATACCCAATTTTTCTGGTCGGTTGAATTTTATGTGCTCAAGGTGTTCTTTATACCGGGTTTCGGTCGATCTTTTAGTTTGACCCATGTATTGTTTACTGCAATCTAAACATTCAGTTCGGTAGATTCCCGACTTTTTATTATCTTCGATTTTGTCTTTTGCATTTCCTAAAAGGGTTTTAATTGAATTATTGGAGCGAAAACAAACTTGAAAACCGCAGTCTTCAAAAATACTATTTAGATTTTTTGGCATACGATGATAAGGTAAACAAACAAACTGCTTTTCCCGATTGCTCTGTGGTGATAGATATGTGGTGTCACGGATTGTTTTTCTTATGTTAGCCCTTCTAATTAATCCATTGATTATTTCCGAATCAAAGCGATTGTATCTCGCGATATTCTTAATGAAGTTCAATTCTCTTTCATATCTTACATTTGTTAGTGGGAAATTAATCAAACGATTAATAAAAAAGTTGAATGAAGCCAGCTTTTGTTGCATGCTATGATGTGAGTCCGCCATGATGAATCTATTGACATTGGTTTCTTTTCGGAAAATATCAATTTCTATTTTGAGAATATTCCTAATAACTAAGGTATCCAAAAAAGGCAACTTGTCATTTGTTTTCTTTTTCTACTGTAAATTTTATGTCGGAAATTTTGAATTTAACTGTTTATCGAAATCATCCAAGTTGCATTTATGTGTTTTGAAAATCGCGAAAATATCATCGACATACCTGACCCAAATTCTTGGAAAATATTTAGCTTTATTTTTTAATTCAATTTCAAAGTTACTCATAAATAGGTCCGCTATGAATGGAGAAAGACAATTGCCCATTGCAGTTCCCTGTTTTTGTTCATAAAACCTCCCTTCGAATTGAAAACAATTTTGCGACATGCAAAGGTTTGTTAATCTCACGTATTCCTTTATTTTCTCTGGTTCGATCTTATTTTTGTGAAGAAGTTCTTCTAAATATTTTAATGTTTCTGGGATAATTGTAGATTATTAATAAATTTTACTTTTAAATTACTCTTCACAAACACATTGCTACAATCTCCGAATAACGCAAAAAAAGTTAATTCCAATTACTTCCTTTTGGACCTTTGCCTATTTTGATAAAGTCACAATTAATCAACATTGGAACGAATTCCCAAATTCCGAATTTGCGCTTTAGGGAAATGATGTTTTATTCCTCTGTTGAAATACAGATGTAATAATTACATTCCGTACATTACTTGGGGACGGACTGGCTATCGATACAACCCAGAACGCCGCATTGACACTCATTCGCCTAGTCGGATAATCAATAACATCATATAATTTGGTCGTCAATGAGTATTGAATTGAAAAAGGCTTACATACATATTGGGTGTGTCAGTTCAATAAACTAGTAGACATGTGAATAAATTTATAAGTCTTTAGTTGAATATTATAGTAGACGTTGTATTTTATTGGTACATCTTTTTATATTTGAGTGTGGATGTCGTATTTTATTGGTAAATCTTTTTAAATTTGGATGAAACACTGTAAACCTACGATTTTACAACCCTTTTCTGTCTGCTTAATGTCAGAGAAGGAGGAACACTATAATAAATCACATGCAGGTACTTATCGGTTGTGTCCGTGTTCCTTTTTCAATGGCGTTCATCCTAGTTTAAGTAAAACAATTTTTAAAAATCTTGTGAAACAAACAAACAGTGTACATCTTGGTTCTCAGCGGTGTAGATCGCGTACGGAGTTTGTTTTCGTACAGGTATTTTTCGCCGTGTTTTACCAGGTGCGACACTTTGCAATTGTCTGCTGATGATGACAACTTAGTTGTCGAAATACGTATACAGAATTACAAAAGTTAATGTGGAAAGGGGTTATACATATATCAACCTTAGTGATTAAGTTAATCAACCACAGGCTCCATCAAATTCAACTCCATTTATAAGTACTTACGTTTACCAATGTTCCCTCGCCATATTTTTTTTTGTCTTTCACAAACTTCTAATGGCTTCGCATTTTCTTTTGCAAGAAATTTAATGATAATACGCTGTGTTACGTAGATGCACTTATACTTTATTCATATTTGTAGCGTAACGAATACTAGACGCTGGTTGGTGAACAACTGAGAGATGTTAGTACTTGTTCCCATGCATCAGACAGTGCTACCAACATTGGTTGTTCTTTCTTTTATTTGGCTTTAAATTCAAATTATAATTTAATTTGAACACTCCTCGTATACATACAATTTTAAAATTTTTGGAGTGTTTCACGTGTACCTACAAGTTAAAGATTCTGATTTTTGTTATTTAATTTTCATATTGTATCAATGTGATTCCTTTTTATGTATGTTCTAATTCGTAATAAAGAGTTACATATGACTAAGAGACAGTCTCTTAATCCGACCTTTGACAAATGTTATATATTACATTACTACCCACGTTAAAATACACCGTCAACTAACACCATGATTTACTTTCATATCTTTCCCATTTTTGTTATCATTAAGATATCGAAATGCTTTTTCCCATCTCTGGGGCAATTTAGTTCTTGTCTCTATTACAATACGAAAACACACACACAAGTACATATATGTATGTACATACGTATGTAACTATGAACTGGTAAATGTAATTTCTTCTGAAATCCGTTCGCTATCTCAATAAAGTGATTAAAGAGAACAAAAACATAGATAATTTATTGCTTTTAGATCATGACCCCGTACCATTTAGTGTGTTGAACCACCCACGTAAGCTATTACAAGGACAAGTTGGTCGTTCTACAATGACACATACAGCTAATGGCTTTTCGAGTATCCTTCTTGTGCTGTACTATATCCTTTTCAAAACAAAGAAGTTTATTCTTGTTGTACGTAGGAAAGGAAAATACATCAGACTTATATATCATTACGTGGATGTAGATTACAAAACAATATCTGGCGGATTCGGAATGTTATTCAATTAACGGGTAGAAAAGTTATTAATTCATTGTATGATTTGTTTGTTATTCAGTTCATTTGCCACATATTTTTGTTTAAAACTTTTTTATTTACGTTAATATAATATATTTTTCCTCTAATTATGTTGATCGTTTTATTCTAACAATAAATTTCATTCTTTCGTGTCTGGATTTTCGATCATTACGGAAAATAAGACAATTCATACGACGAAGGGTAAGACGCTCCCAATTAACAGGTTTTCCAATAAGAGTGATATGATTTCTTTAAAAAAAAACACACTTATTGTTAAGAAAATTCAAAAGTTTTTTATTTAATGTGAAGTACAATCGATACAATTAAGTTCTAAATAAAACGTCATTCAAATATCCTCCACGACTTCTTCTGCAGGAACGAATTCGATGAACCCAATTTTCGAGCACTTTTTCAACTAAATCTAGTCGTATGTCATGAATGGCACGTTCAATATTGACTTGTAAAGCTTGAAGAGAGGCTGGTTTATTTCGATAGACCAATGACTTCAAATAACCCCACAAGAAATAGTCTAATGGTGTTAAATCACAACTTCTTGTAGGCCATTCAATATCACAATTTCTTGAAATAATCGAATCTCCAAACTTTTCTCGCAATAATTCTATTGTTGCATTTGCTGTGTGGCACGTAGCCCCGTCTTGTTGGAACCAAATGTTGTCAAGATCAACTTCATTCAATGTCGGCCATAAAAAGTTCATCATCAATCTATACCGCTTTCCATTGGCAGTAACGGTGTTACCAGCTTCATTTTGAAAGAAGTACGGACCGATGATTTCACCATACCAAAAACCACACCAAACTGTCAATTTAAGTGAATGTAATGGTTTTTCACAAATAATTTGTGGATTTTCTTCGCACCAGAATCGACAATTTTGTTTATTTACCACACCATCCAGATGAAAGTAAGCCTCATCAGAGAAGATGATTTTCTTAAAAAAATCGTTATCGTTTTCAAGTTGTTCCAAGGTAAAATCAGCAAATTCACGACGTTTACGGTGGTCCAATGGCTTCAGTTCTTGAGTGAGAAGAATTTTATAGAGATGCAAACCCAAACCCTTTCTCAAAATCCGCCAGGTTGTGGTTTGAAACAGTCGCAATTGTTGAGAACGTCTTGGAATCGACAAATTACGGTCTTCAGTAACACTTGCCTGAACGGCAGCAATATTTGCATTACTTCGAGCGGTTCTTTGTCTTAGTGGCACTTCAAAATTATGTAAAGAAAATGTAACCTCAAAATTTTTAACAATTCGACGAATAGCGAGCACACTTGGACGATTATTACGACCATAAAATGGCAAAAGCGCACGAAAAGTTGCAATTGGAGAACGGTTATTTTGATAATAAAACTGAATAATTTGTAAACGTTGTTCTCGCGTATATCTCTCCATGATGAAATTGTAAACACTACTGAATACAATGAAAAACAAATGACAGATCATGACATATTACAAATGGCCGAAATGTCACTTCAAAATCATATCATCTCTATTGGAAGACCTTATAGTATGAGGTCCTAAGTTCGAGTCACATCGGAAAGTAGAAATTTTTCAAAACAAAATTCTGCGTTATATACGATGTAAAAAGCGGCAAAAATTAGAATTTTTCTGTTTCGTAAAGTAAAAGCCTACAATTATAAGCAATTAAAACCTATCCTGGGTTTCATTCAGTATACATTTTCATAATGCAATTTATGGCAAGTTAGTAGACTCAAATATCAATGTTATCTGTGGTCGACGGGTAAGGTACGTGCCCGGTAAGCATGTGATCGTGGGTTCGCGTTTCACCGGATTTCAGCATTGTATATACAACGTAAAAAGCTGTAAAAATGTGAAATTTTTTAATAAAATAGTTTGTAAGTTATAATTTATTGCTTTATTTATGTGAATGTTGTGCTAGAATGCTAGACTTTCAAAAAAACTTGAGCTCAGCACTTTGAAAGTTTAAAGAATTCACTAAAAGGGGTCTCAATTTAAAGAAAAACATCTGCTATATGAGAATACTTATCTCGTAACGTAGACTTCATTCTCGAACTTTGTAGATATATCTTCAATAGGTAATTTTGATGGAGCCTGTGGCTAATTAATTTAATCAACGAAGATTGATATATAACCCCTTTCCACATTAATTTTCATATCCTGTACACGTGTTCCGACAACTAAGTTGTCATCATCAGCAGATAATTAAACAGTGTCGCACCTGGAAAACTACGGCAAAATACCCGTACGAAGCAAATTCCGCACACGATCTGTACCGTTAAAAGCCAGAACGCACACTGATAGTGTGCGTTTTGGCGAGTATGCAACTTAGTTGTCGTTGTGCGTATACAGAATACCAAAATTAATGTGAAAAGGGGTTATATATCAACCCTCAGTGATTAACTTCTTCAATAAGCAAGAGGTTCAAAGGTTCAAAGTTCAAAGAGCTTATCACAACAATATGTTCAATTTTTTCTGATGTTTTGTGACATTGTTTTTATATGACTTCTGTGTCGTGTTATGATATGTTTACTATTGTTTCTGGCCGTCGCAATTCGATTTTGTATTGCAATCATGAAACCGTCACTTTCTGCGTAAATATTTTCGATGTTCATTTATTCCTTGTCTGTTTATCAATGCATTTTGTTTTGTCAAGATTCTATTTTATTGTGGCAACACAAATCAATACGTACTATTGGGGATCAAACTACATAATCATCTATCTCAGCATCTTAACAGCTTAACACAAAACGATTCGCGAGATAAATCACAAAGGCATTCATTGAGAAAAAATTCTACACATTGCAACAATACCTCAGCCGTCAATTATTGTATTTAAATGTCTTTTTGTATCTATATGTTCTGTTTTTGATATACTATTTATATTTTAACATTAACTGACAAAGAAATATTGTATTTCTGTTTATCATTTATTATTTTTTGTCTTCGACAATTGTTTGTAGTTGTCAATACGACAATAATGATATATTTATTTACATTTATTTATTGTTGTTGGTTATTATATGCTTTTGAATTGAAATTTACATTGTTTGTCTGCTGTTTTTCCGTCTTTCTTTCTTCTTATTATTATATTCATATTTTTTTTTCTAAGACTGCAAACTAGCAATTTATAAAAAAATAGTTACGTATAGATATCATACTTTGTAGTACAGTTTATTTATAATTTGTTTTATAAAAAAATTCGTCTGCAATTTTTCTAACTCATTAATTAATATAAAAAAAAAGATTTGTTTATTAAATCATTAAACTAGATTGTGTTTAAAGAGTAATCGAATGCCAATATGTTCTATTGAAACTTTTACAGATTAACATGTTCACCTTGAAACTTGTGACAAATCGAAAGCATCTGGAAAATTCTTCAATTACTTATTTGTGGATACACAAACAAGTATTTTACATTTTTTATGACTTCGTTACATTTATTGCTTCATTTATTAATTTATAACTTTATTAATTACGTAATACTAACGACAGCTTATGGAGATATAGTCCAATGGAAGGTTGGAACATGCTAATCGAAACTACTGTAATATATTATTTTAAATGAATAATTAATAATAAGTTGGTCTTGGAAAAGTTTTGAAAATCTTTTTTCAAGCAATTTAAATTATATAAATTTGTTATTATTTATTTAGTTATAGGTACAGACAGAGACGTATTTTTGTCGTTATCTTGATTTTGATATGAGAGTACATTAGTAATAACTTTTTAACGTTTTTTTTCGTGTTTTTTCTTTCTGCGATTTGTTCTTTCCATATCTAGATTCAGTATTGTCTTCTATTTGCTGTTTCCGTGTAGTTTTGAATAGACTTTTCAGTCTGTTCTATGCTGGGTTCCAATTGAGCAAGCACGGTACTTGTGAAGATACACATATGCACGAACTATTAATCAGGTATGTACGAGGGTAGCTGTTTATATTTCGGGAACTGGCAACACTGCTAGTGTTGCCTCCGAACCGATGATTGCATCGTGAACTTTGTCCTTTTTGACAATATATTTAGCTTGACAGTTTCTTTGGACGATGAATTTCGTGAAGGTTGTCCCACAAATGTTGTTGTGTCAGAAAATATTAATGCAGTGTCTGAATTGATAATGCAAGACCATCATGTGATATAGTGTGAGATCGAAGCATCTCTAGGTATTAGTAATACCAGCGTGCATAAGATCCTGTATGAACATTTAGCCGTTAAGAAGCTATGTACACGTTGAATACCACATAATTTGACAACCGCTCAAAAAAGGACTCGCGTCGATTGGTGCCAAGAGATGCACAAAAAATACAATGGCGGTGCTTCAAAGAACATTTATAAAGTCGTCACAGTGATGAATCTTGGATCTATACGTATGAGCCCGACAGTAAATAGCAGTCGACTTTGTGGGTATTCCAAGATGACGCAAAACCAATAAAAGTTGTTCGAAGCACGTCAAAACAAATGATCGTCTGTTTTTTCGGAAAAACTGGTCACGTTGCAACCGTGCACTTAGAGAGTTGTAGAACGGTCAATTCCGAATGGCGCACAACTATTTGTTTGCCAAAAGTTTTTGAAGAAATAGGGAAACACACCGAAAACGACAGCTCATTCTCCACCATGACAATGCGAGCTCTCAAAGGTCAGTTCAAACAATTGAATATTTAACCGGGCAAAACATTGATTTGATGAGCCATCCGCATCTAGCACCTTGTGATTTCTTTTTGTACCCACACGTGAAGAATAAACTTAGTGACCAACGGCTTTCTATGCCGGAAGATGCAGTTGAGGCATTTGACACTCGCAGCAGCAGCAATGCTTTTTGGATTGATTTAAACGAATGCAAAAGTGCATTGATTTTCAATGAGTATATTTTGAAAAGCAATAAAACTATTTTCGATAATAAAATTTTTGTTTTGTTTGCTATTTCCGAAATATAAACGACTTCTCTCGTATGAAAAGATATTCTTTGCCATTATCCCAAGATTTTAGTGATACGGGAGTGGATCAGTGATTACTAAGTTTTCATATTTTTAAAGATTTTTTTCGAGATGTCCCTTTCTACGAATTGCTTTCTCCATATCTGGACTCAGTGTTCTTGTGTTGTTTTCCATGTAGTTTTGAATAGACCTTTCAGTCTAGTCTGTGCTGGGTCCCATCTCTGTTATTGGTGTGTTTGTTTATCTTCTCTTTATGTGACTGTATCATCTTATTCTTTGTGCTTTAATTGCTCTCTACATTTTGTTCTTCTAATAACTGAACAACATAAAAATACCGCTTAAAAAATTTAGTAAGTATGACATTTATGGCGACACGCGTGTGTAGGAATCGATAATCATAGAAGTTTTGTTGAGCGAAGATCATAGGTGCCTGTTTAATAGTCAAATTCATTAATAGAATCGCCCAAATTCTTTTGTAGCACAAAATGTGAGTTGTTGTGATATAAAAAAATTTGTTTTTAATCATTTTTCATAGTACACACCGTATATATTCATAAAACTTCAAGCTTAAAGTTATTGGCTACGACTAAATTCTAGTAAGGTGCAACTAATTACTATTAGTCATCCTCCAAGCTATATTTCTCAAGATATGTTCGTTCCAGCCGGTATATTTACGGGAATTTATTAAAGGAAGGCGTGTGTATACGAGAAAACGCTAACATAAGCCCACAGTTTTGATTAATTTATGTGAAATCTTTGGGGGCTCTAATTTATGATAAGTCGTTACCTAAATTTGCGATCGATCGGTTTTCTTTTGCAATTCCCGACACACTAGTGCCAGTATTCAATTACACATCTACTGATTTATTATTCTCGACACTTGGCGGAGTTGCACGTCGCCTACTAATATCGCTTTTGCTTTCAGTCGCAGCGTTTCTTGCAAAGAAGGGAACGCGGCCTACCATGTGTTACAACGAAAGACGACTCGATCCATTGGCGTTGACATAATTTTCTTTACGTTCTTTTTTTTTCTTGCTGTACCATTGCTTCAATTTGCCGCGTACCTCTTGTTGGCGTGACAATCGTTGAAAGACAACAATCACCAGCTTTCTTTCTTCACACGCTGACATTGACATGGATTTTCCAAGTAGTACGTACCGTATGGGTATAAACAGGATCCGATATGAGCAAATTAATTGAGATATTCTCGATTACGACTTCTTTAGGACTAATAATGTACTTGCTGAGAAGTTAATGTATTTATTTGAATTAAATAATAATAATAAATTAGCTAAATTGTATTGGAGACTGCGATTGATTGAATGAATTAAAATATTTAATAAAACCCCTCTATACAATAATGTTCGTATTCTATATACGTATTTCGATAACTAAGTTGTCATCATCAGGAGTTTTTCTTTCTAATTTATAGTTTATAATTTCGAAAATTCTCCTACAAAAAATTACACCACTTTTCATGTTCAACATTGTTTAAAGTTTTTGTTAATTTTAAATGCAACTTGTACAATGTCCATAGATGTTTAAGGGAAACAGGTAATGTTCCTGCAGCTATTTTTGAATATCCCGTGCAACAAGAACTTGTTCACGAGGAAGAAGAATATTTAGTATAGTCGAAGAATAGCCAACAGACTTAACGCAGGTCGCACGAGAATATGGAGAATTTTACACAATTTTGGTTGGTACCCCTACCATGTCCAACCTGTACAAGCTTTAAAATCTGGCGATTATGCATCAAGACTTGCTGGTTATTGAGAAACTGACAACTTTGTGGGAAACTATTGTTTAGTGTTGAAGCTCCTTCATCGAAAATTTCTGTCTTAGATAGGAATCGAACCTATGACCTTTCATTTGCCGGACGAATACCCGTATGATTTTGTGGAGAAAAGATGAAAAATATTGGCGTACGAGTTTCATCTGTGTGGTAGTCCTTTGGTTCTGATATATTGTGATGACACTTTACAAATTGTTGCATTCCTACCTACTCGACGTTATGATATACGCTATGCCCAATCAGGTATCAGATGGTTTTTATCATGTTACTCCAAAACTTTGTAGTGCAACGTAAAACGTTTTTGTAACCATCGAAGAGAGAATTGAACACTCTTCGTTTACTATCACGGTGAATAATAGTTGATGAATCACAGTCACCTTTATTCAGCGAAAGAAAAAGTAGTATAGGTTGTCATTTAAAAAAATGTCGATAATTCTATGCGAGCATTTTTTTGAAAAAAAAAATTTTATGAATTATATTCCATACCTTACGACTTCACTATTTATATGAATTAATGACAATAAAACGGTTTAAATAATAACGTTGAATTTGATGGAGCCTGAGGTTGATTAACTTAATCACTAAGGTTGATATATAATCCCTTTCCACATTAACTTTTGTAATTCTGTATACGCATTTCGACAACTAAGTTGTCATCATTAGCAGACAATTGCAAAGTGTCGCACCTGGTAAAACACGGCGAAAAACACCTGTACTGCTAAGAACCAAAATGTACACTCAGTGTACATCTTGGTTAAATAATAACGGTTTAAATAATACTTATTGGTCATTTAGAAAGAATATTTGTTGTAATTATGATCATATCAATAAAGAATAGAATTGATTTTATTATGGTCTTGTGATATGTTAGAAGTATGATTGAATAATCCTCGGTAACTAGTGATAGCAACCAATGGGGGTTAACGCGTGCTGGTATTGTCGATTGCTGGCATCACGTCAATGACGCAAAGATGCCTCGCAAAGGCGGATTGTTAATTGTGATAGGTGTAAATAAATTTTTAAATTATTTTCATACGTTAAAATTACATTATTTACAACATTAGTTATAAAATGCTAAAAAGGCAGGAAATATTATTTAAGCAGGTTTTTTTCATTTTAAAAAATGACAGTTCAGTTTGATAGAACTCGAATATTTTTCAATATTGCTTTTATTCGTTTCAATTACGTACACAGAAGAATATAGAGCTATGCACCGATGTTAATTTTATGCCAATTTAATTAAATGCGTAAACAAAAGCTTCTAAGAAGCATTTTACAGTTTCTTATAGTAACCAAACAATTCAAAACACTTACTGAAGTGTCGAAGTCTTCTTCTTGTGCTGCTATCGAAATCTATAAATCGTAATTATCATTAGAATAAAAATATATAAATATAAAACGTATTGCAGGTTGAAAAAAATAAATAACTTGAAAAGGGGGACCCCCTTCCTCTAGGGCACGTGGTTAATATTGAATGAATTATTTTTAAAAAAAGGCAATGTACATTTTTCAACAACTGAACTTTGATCATTTAAATTTGTAATTGCTTATGACACCTTTCATTAGACTAAGTTTTCTTTCTGCATGTTTTTCTCTTTATAAAGATGTAAGCATGTTCAAAATGTTTAAATTGATTTAAATGCATTTAAAATGCATTGAAATTACATTGAATATATTCGTGTCTAAGTGACTTTCAAAACTATATAAAGAACTCCTCAGTCAATCAATTCAAAACACTTACTGAATTGTTGAAATCTTCTTCTTGCACTGCTATTGAAATCTACAAATCGTAATTATTATTAGAATAAAAATATATAAATATAAAACGTATTGCAGTTTAAAAAGATAAATAAATTAAAACAGGACGACGCCCACTTCGAAACGTGGTTAATATTGAATAAATAATGAATTATTTTAAAAAAAGGTGATGTACATTTTTCAACAATTGAGCTTTCGTAATTTAAATTTGTAATTGCCTATTACGCTTTTGTGTAGAATAATTTTCTTTATGCATGTATTTTCATTTATAAAGATGTATGCATACTCAAAATTTTTAATTGATTTAAATGCATTTAATATGAATATAAATTATGAATATGTTTATAATTTATATTGTGGTGTCTAAATTAGTTATCAAAACGGTAAAGAACTCCTTAGCATATTAATATTTGTACCCTAAATGCGATCTCGATAACTAATTTGTCATCATCAGTAGACGATAAACACAGTATTGAACATGGTATAGGAGTATAGCTAGAATAGAAAGAAGGCGAAGAACTCTATGTTCATACAAACACAGTCTTACTGAAGATGAGAACTTAATTGCTGAAATACGTATCTATAATATGTTAATGTGGTAAGGTCCTCTTAATTTTTTGATTATTTACATTTAATATGCTTTGATTTTATTTTTTTTATTTTATTTATGTACAGTGTTTCGCATTGTATCATCGAAAAATTAGTGTACTACTGTGGGCAAAAATAGTAAGACTTTTTAATTTAAATTTAGCGCGAAAACCCATTCGTCGAAATATTTTTTTTTCTAGGTTGGTATGACTGTCAGTGACATCTGTGCACATCAAAATAATCATTAGTGTTTAGTATACGCTTGTCTTTTGAAGTACAAAAAGTGCATTCGGTGATTTTTACAATGAGTGAAATTATTCAACAAAGAAGTTCCATTAAATTTTGTGTACGGAATCAAATTTCTGGTGCCGACACGTTCAGAATGTTGCGGTGATAATTGTTTGTCGCGAGCAAATGTTTTTGATTGGTACAAATTATTCAAAGAGGGTCGAAAACGCATTGATGACGAACCACGTCCAGGACGGCCATCAACATCAACTGATGATCAACACGTCAATAGAATCAATGAATTGGTGCTTGGGAATCGACGATTAACAGTCAGAGACCTTACTCGCATCGTTGGAATATAGGAAGGATTAGTGAAATCCATTTTGAAAGATCATTTGGGCCTAAGAAAAGTGAAAGTACGATTTGTTCCAAAATCACTCAATTTTTTCGTAAAACAGCGTCGCGTTGACGTCTGTGAAACAATGCTTTCCGACTATCAAGACAAAATGAAAGGCATCATAACTGGAGATGAGACTTGGATCTACGCTTATAACCCGGAAACAGACGATCAATCGGCCGAATGTCGTATCAAAGGTGAGCCGAAGCCCAAAAAACCACGTCAAAGCAAGTCAAAAATCAAGGTTATGCTGACAGTTTTCTTCGATTATCGAGGTGTGGTGCACTCCGAATTCCTTCCGACCGGCCAAACTGTCAACAAAGAATACTATTGGAGTGTTATGCGTCGTTTGCGTAATGCTATTGGTAAAAAGAGGCCAGAATTATGGGCCGACAACTCTTGGTTTTCGTACCACGATAATGCACCGTCGCATACTGCATTAATTGTTCGTGAGTTTTTCGCCAAATTTTCAACCAATATCGTGCCCCAATCACTGTATTCACCTGATTTAGCTCCGTGTGACTTCTGGCTATTCAGCAAACTCAAACGACCGCTCCGGGGAAACCGTTTTGAGTCAATTGAAGACGTTTAACGTGAATCGCTACACGCATTGAAGGCTATTTCTGAAATTGACTTTTACAACTGTTTCGAAAATTGGAAGAAACGTTGGCACAAGTGTATTGGGACCAGGGGGGATTACTTTGAGGGGGGCGAAATAGATTTGGAAGAATAAATTAAGAATTTAAAAATTATGAACAAAGTCTTACTATTTTTTGCCCACAGTAGTATTCGGAGCTATAAATAAAATTTTCTTTTAGAATAAGAGTTTCAATATTGTAACTTAATAATGTATAGTCAGTTCACGAGGGATTGTTGGTACAGGTTGCTCGACGCATTTCAACCAAACTAACTTTATGAATTGCAGTATGTTAGATCCAATTTAACTTCAAACAAAAGCATTTTAAAACGTTTGTATTTCGCGACCACGATATTGTACCTTTGTAGGAACAATATTTACATAACTACTATTGTTAGAACATAGTTTTGCTAATTTTCCAATGTAATATTCTCCATTTTTTAAAAGGTACGTATGAATACTGTACTATATATTATCGTTTATTCAGTTTGTATTTGTTGTATTCTGTAACAATGAAACAATGATTCCATGTATTACAAAAGAGATAAATACACAATGATATACTGTATCTTTCTGCAACATTTATTAAGAGAAGTTAATTCTCTTCGGGTATTATATATCACTGTGAATATTAAATAAATTAGGGTTTTGTTGGTCAAACTCTGAAGAATATCTCTTGTCCTACTTACAATAAGGATTCCGTGTTTTTGCTTTAAAGATTAGTTTTTGATGTCGTAAGAGTCGATTGCCTTAAATAAGATCTTTAAAAATAACATCAAGATTTTGAGATGCAGTCTTTTTAATTTATTTGGATTCGTTTTGTTTATAAAATTTATTGAATTGAATAAATTAATAGTAAAAATGCGGTAGTCAGCGATAATATTAGATTTAGTTAATGTCTATTAACTATAAAGTTATTAAAGAGCCATTACGAGTTAGTTGGTAAATAAGCGGTGCATAGAAACTTACTGGTTCATTAAATTCTTCTTCTTGTTGAGCTATCGATATCTATAAATTTTAATGATAGATGTAATTAGAATAAGTTAAGTGTAATGTTAATGATCATAATTTATTTCACACTCGTTTAACACGATACAAAATACAATTTGAATTGAAGAATAAAAGAATAATAATTTTAATTATTATAAAAAGAAAGCAAAATTAATTATTAGTTAAGCAAATTTCAATTCAAAGTTCAGATAATTTTAGAATCTACAAAGAGCTAAAAAAGTTTTGCCATTTTGCCCAATCGATTTGTGCACTCTTTGGTAAGTTCTGTGTAAATTTGAAACCTGTATCAGACTACACTGTAGTCAAGGCATCGGTTTCTGTTGTTGCCAAATTATATGGGAACACATGTAATCCGAAAATTCAGGAAAAAATTGAAACTTTGTGGGCTTGTAAATTAATATGGTGTAAGAACAGCGGCGACTTTTTTAGGTGCCCAATTGAGAATCCTTGGGGAGTACAGTCACTCAAAGGCAATGCCACTCCTTGCAATTTATGTAAATATCACCGAAAGTATGAAAAAATAAAAAAAGAACACTTCAGACAACTTTTTTATCTAGTAGGTGCGGATTATATGTCACCTGTTTTGTCTGTACTTACTGACTCTTTCAGGAGGAGGAGAGAAAGAGAGAAGTAGAAGGCCAGTTCCTCAACAAGATGACAATAGAAAAATTGACGATTAATAGTACATAGTCTGCTCCTAACAGAAGAAATCAATAGTTAGAAAGAAAATATTGCCCGTCTTCATTTGCATAATAAGTTGTGGATCGAGTGGTGCTGGATAAACGAAAGCAGTTCACTGAAGAGTATTTGCCCGGAGATATTGAAGGATTTAAAAGCATTCATTCTCATTCTAGACCAGATTTTTCCACCATGACAACATTTCAGTCCATCACCCTAACGATTGTACCGAATATTTTGTAAAAATCGAGATGAAGGTGCTGGAAAATCAACCCTACAGACTAGATCTCGCTCCGTGCGTCTTTGATCCGCTTACCCATGTGAAGAACGGACTGAAAGAAACACAGTTCTATAACGAGCAGAATCTTCTTTGGATGTGCGATGATGGATGGGTCTAGCCTTTAGAAGAAATGTGCTAAGTGTGCTGGTTTGATAACTTGTTTCGGAGGATCGATAAATGCATAAAATGTAGTCAGAATTATGACTTTTGCAATTCCTTTTCTATATTTCAAGTTCAAATCTACATATATGACATGACGATACTCATTTACAAATTGAAACTCATTTTGCTTCATAAAACATATAAATTTAGTAAAAAAATATTTGGACGAAGTAGTACAAAGACAAACTGACGTACAAATATATTAAAGATTTTTGCTTTTACCACAAAATTAGTTACACCAATCAAAAAATTGACCATCAAGGAAAATGTTTATTAACTTTTTTAATTTCCCATTAATATTATATTAATATTAAATAAGTAACCATTCTTTTAAAATACTTATTATCGTTTAATTAGATTACGAACAGTTATAAATCCAATTTAATTGGTATAGTTTTATGTGTAAACTTTGTTATAGGCCAAAAACACTTGAGGCGTAGTGATCAGAAGATATTAAAGATGATTTCAAACACATGAACATCAATAGAGTAGGAAACCAAAAAGATAGAATTGAAAAATAAGTGTTTAAGACGTGGAAAATATTGGGTTGGCAACAAAGTACTTTCGGTTTTGTAGTATAAAATAAAACACTTTTTTTTTAAACGAAGAATAGTTTTTAATCAATTATATATTTTCCATTTTGCACAATGACCTCTTGCCATCTTTCTTTCAGCTGCATGATTCCGCGCTCATAAAATTTCTGCTCCTTATCAGCAAAAAACTGAACCAGGTGCGAGTGAAGGTCATCGTCATTTGTGAAAGTTTTACCATTCAAAGAATTATGCAAACTTCGAAATAAATGGTAATCAGATGGTGCTAGATCAGGGCTGTATGGGGGATGTGGCATCACTTCCCAGCCAAGCTCCAATAGTTTCCCACGAGTTGCCAAAAATGTGTGAGGCCTTGCATTATCTTGGTGGAAAACTACGCCTTTCCGATTTGACAATTCCGGCCGTTTTTCTTTGACTGCTTCATCCAGTTTTATTAATTGTTGACAGTAAACATCAGAATTGATGGTTTGGTTCCTTGGAAGCAATTCAAAAAGCACAACACCTTTGTAATCCCACCAAACTGACAGCATGATCTTTTTTGGATGCAATTCAGCTTTCGATGTGGTTTAAGCTGGTTTATCGTGTTTGCTCCATTTTTCACCACCAGTGATGATTCTTTTTAAGAAAGGGTCGGTTTCATTTCATCTAAGGTGCATATCGCAAAAGTTGATTCTTTGTGTTAAATGAATTTCTTTCGATTCGTGAGGTACTCAAATATCAAGCTTCTTAACTAGCCCAAGACATTTTAAATGTTTTTCAATTGTTGTGTGCGATACATGTAGCCTCTCCGCAACCTCTCGAACAGTTATATGACGATCCTCTTCAATTATGACTTTGATTTGGTCATCATCAACTTCAGTAGGCCGACCAGAACGTTGCTCATCTTTGAGGGAAAAATCTCCAGAACGGAATTTTTTATACCAATTCTGATAGGTGCGCTCTGTTAAGCAATTAGCACCATAAACTTCACATATCTTTTTGTGAGCCGCAGCAGCTTTCTTTCCTTTACGGAAATAAAATAGTAAAATATGTCGAAAATGTTCGTTTCTGCACTCCATTTAAAATTAACCCACAACTAATAGTTTTAATAAAAATCACGCACTACTTGCTTCTGAAGTTACGTCAATGTGACTAGTATCACGCGACAAACGATAAAGTACAGCACTAACATACGTTATACAAAAAATAAAGCAACGCTCTTTATCAGTAAAAACCGAAAGTACTTAGTTGCCAACCCAATATATTAATGCTTACATAACATATTTTCCTCTACAATCAATGTCACTGTGTCGAATAATAGGTTCAATATTCTTCCACGATACAATCAATGCTGAACGCTATCAAATCACTATTCAAGAATTTGTGGAGCAACTCCATGATGAGTTGGAAAGAGGTGAAAATTACTCTGGAGAATATGGTGGAACACATGACAAAAACCAGATATAAAATCTTACAAGATAGACCAAATACTGAACACAAAGGAAGATGATTTAAGACAAAACCGACGACCATTACTAACAATACAGGATCCAATGGAGAAATGAGAAAGCATTTGATTTAGATGTCAGACAATGATGGTTCCGACTGCCCTAATGAAAATGTGGCGAAAGATGGAACTTCAACTTCAACTTCTTTTAGTTAATTTGAGCTAGGGCTCTGCCCTTTTACTCTTAGTCCTTGCTGTGATTAATCGTGACTTTGGGTTTTTGCTACTACTGGTATTTACTCAGTGTCTTCATGGTCAATCTCCATTCGCGGTCGTCTGTATTTTGAGTCAATGTGACTAGAATCACGTGACAAACGGTAAAGTACAGCACTGACATACGTTATACAAAAAATAAAGCAACGCTCTCTATCAGTAAAAACCGAAAGTACTTAGTTGCCAACCCAATAAAAAAACAAGATAAATGGAAACACGTTTTCGATAAAAACACCAAAGAATCTATATCCAAAAACCGAATAATAATCAACACATACACTCCGCGCAACATGAATAGGACCACCCGACTTGTTGCAAGCTTTCGGTGGTTTGAAAAACAATTCATTTACTAAAAATACAATGCAAGTTTGTAATGGTATGATATGGCAAATAATACGCATTATTGCGCAATAGTGCCTAACGTTATGCATTGGGTGACGTAAGTACCACATACATATAAAATGCACCGCGCCGGTTGGATACGACCAGTATTTAATAGTAAGCTACCGGATGAGTGTCGAGTTACAACGTGTATCCGGATAAACAAACATCTGTAATTAAGGGTATTGTGCAACGATGGGACGACAGAAGTGCTTAAGTATGGAAGAAATTGGAAAAATTAAAGCGTTCCATCAAGAAGGGTATTCCTCAAGGGCTACTGCAAAGAAAATAAGTCGATCACACCAGGTTGTGAACAATTTTATTAGGGATCCCGAGAATTATGGAAAACGTTTTAAAGGGCGAACAACATCCGTTACAACTAAGAGAGAACGTCGAGCCATATTACGCGAAGCATCGAATTCGGCATTAACGGCAAGACAAATCGCGAATAACGTTGGAACGAATGCATCGGTAAGAACTGTACAGAAGTTACTGAAGACCTGTCCGCATTTAAAACGTTTGAAAATTAAACGACGGCCTCCTTTAAGGGAATTTCAGCGCACTGCACGTCTTCAGTTTGCTCGAGCAAAAATGGGGTGGACAAGAGAATGGCAAACTGTTATTTTCAGTGACGAGAAGAAGTTTAATTTAGATGGCCCGGATGGGTTTTCTTATTATTTCCACGATTTACGTAAAGATGAAGTGATTCAGTCACGAAGGCGAGCCGATGTTGGTTCAGTCATGGTATGGGGAGCTGTTTCCTATAACGGACCTGTTGATTTAGTAATAGTGAAGGGCAGACAGAATTCGGAAAAGTACGTCCAGCTGCTGCAACAGGTGAAAGACAAATTTTCCAACGTTATGGCAGGTGGGCCATTTATTTTCCAACAGGATAATGCCAGTATTCACACCGCGCGCATTGTTCGACGCTGGTTTCAAGAACAAGGCATGGAGGTTCTCGATTGGCCATCGCTCTCCAACGACCTGAACATCATAGAAAATGTTTGGGGATGGTTGTCGCGTAAATTGTACTCCAATGCTACCCAATTCAGTTGCGCTGACGAACTAGAGCAGGCGCTGAAACGAAGTTGGGCGGAACTTCCCGTTGACTACTTGAGAACCCTGTATAATTCCATTCCATCCCGACTATTTGAGGTTATAAGAAATAATGGCAAAGGTACTCATTATTGAACAATAAAGTATTTTGTTATTGCAAACGAATCTTTTATTTTGTAGATTGGTCGTATTCAAGTGGCGTTTAATTACTCTACTTATTGTCGTTAGTAACGTACATTTGCACTGACTTTTACAAAAATTATATTCGGTACCTACATACATCTTTTTATCAACCCTCTTATTTTCGAAAATAACAATTCCAGCGCGCTACCATGTTTATATCAACTACAAATGTCATATATGCAGTTGGTCCTATTCATGTTGCGCGGAGTGTATATAATGAAGAAAAGATCTCGATGAAGGTGTTTAAAAAATCGAAGAACAACTTTTAAAATCTATTAAATAAGTTGTGCTATCTGCTTCTGGGTTTCCGGGCTGGAACCGCGTCACTAGTATATCTGCCGACGTTTCGTACCCATTTGTATGGGACATCTTCAGGGCTGAACTACTGCACTGAAACTGGTGTAAGTCGATGGGGGACGTGTTTATATATGGATAATGGGTCATGGGTCAATGGAGCGTTACGGTTACGGTTGGGTCGATTAGAGATGCAGGATTGCCAAGCGTTATGTAGGGGGTAGCCATCATCGCGGTTAAGATTATTAAGTTGTGCTGTTTGCAATAAATATTCTTTCGAATATCTTTTGGAATATTTAACATGCAAGTAATTCATTGTTAATTAATAATAACTACATCTATCACACATTTCACAAAGACTTACTAGTCCGTCCATTTCCTCTTCTGGTGCCAATAAAATCTATAAATTAGAAAAAATAATAAAAATCTGCTTTACTGTGTGGGAGCATTTATATTTAAGTAACGATTTGTTAAGGATTAATTATGCTATCTTTAATCGGATCTAAAAGATTTGTTTAAAGTAGTCGAATGTACTTATCGGTGTTTCGAGACCTTTTTCCGATTGTTCCGTTAAAATCTATAACACGCATTTATAATTATAAATATAGGAGTTACTAATAGTAATATTCGTTTTATTGTCGAAGTGTTAAATTACTAATTGCAAGAAATATTTTATTACGTAAAAAAGCATTTAAGGGTGAGTATTAAGGTTTTGTATATTATTGGAATGTCAATATTATTAATTTGTTAAACTTATATAATTTAAATTATAGATTTATAAATAACTCGTGTGAAAAATTAAAAACAAAACAACTTTAGCAACAAATATTTTAGTCTTGGTGAAAATAACAAATTTGTTGTCGAAATATGTATACCGAATTTTAAATTTTAATCGTAACAGCTTTTATTAAGTTTTTCAAACGTGTTAGTAAATTATTTAACAAGTTAGAAGGAGAAAAATCTGGTACATAGTCTTACTTACAGCAACTTCGTGATCATTTTCACTTCTTTCATCTACGTCTTCGTTCTAAAATCGCGAAAGCTTACTGTTAGTGCCATAATGTTTAAGTTAACTTTACTTACTACCTCCTCGTTTTTATCATATAAATCTTGTATTTCTTGGTTAAATATCTCAAATTCTAGTGGATACTCCTCCTGAATAAGAGTAATTAGAATATAAATATAGTATCATAAATGATTTATATTTCGGAATTGTTGGAAATACGATACAAAAATATAGTAAATGTAGATGGTAGTTCGAAAGTGAAAGCAGTTTACAATTTAAATACGGAAAAGGAGAAGGGTGTTAGTTTATTGTCGCTAATAAATACAAGGGAAATCGGACATCAATTTTATTTTGCGAAATAATCTCTTAAAAGGTTAACACATTTTATGCATTGAGTGAAATTTTCCTTATGTAAATAAGGCCTTAAGTTTGGCTTCTTTGAAGTATGTAAATCAAAGTGAAGCTTCCAACCACCAAATCGAAAGAGGTAATTTTGATGGAGCCTGTGGTTGATTAACTTAATCACACTATATATCAACCATCAGTGATTAATCGAAAGAGGTTTTTAAAGTATTATTTTTGTGCATATGTAAAGGGATTTTCAATTACGGTCTTATTGGGTGTATATGTAATGGTCTAACACTCATTGTGAAATTGAGTCGTTAGAAGAAGTTTTCTGGGATGGCTCATCCTTCGATTCTTCTGGAAGCGCTTTCCCACGTACATTCCTCTAGGATTTTTATTCTCTGCTTTTTCAACGTCTTATTGATACTTATCTAACTTTTCTCTAGTTTTAGAAGTTCAAATATGCTTTACATCTACGAAGGCTAAATTCAATGCATTTTAAGGAACATTTTCTTAAGGGATGTACTCGCAAAAATTGGTAATTTAGAAAGGTTAATGTATACTAACGAGTACTTCTATGATCACATTTTCTAAGGTCTTTCGATGCCAAGCTTATCTAGATCTTTAGGTTTATTCGATCGAAAATAAAAAACTTTTTTTCCGGTGTGTTTGTGTTGCTGTTATCGGAGTAATAAACAGCATTCAAAATGAAACTTAATAAATTAGTCTCCGCTTTAAGAAGCAAAAATAGGAAAAGGCATTTTACAGTACCGTCCCATGTTAGACGTCGATTAATGTCCGCACCATTATCCAAAGAACTAAGACAAAAGTACAATGTTAGAAATATGCCCATTAGAAAAGATGATTAAGTTCAGGTAGTACGAGGACATTATAAAGGCCAACAAGTAGGTAAAGTTGTTCAAGTGTACAGAAAAAAAATTTGCAATTTATATTGAAAGGATTCAAAGAGAAAAAGCCAATGGCGCAAGTGTATATGTTGGAATACATCCATCAAAAGTTGTTATAGTTAAAATGAAAATGGATAAAGATAGGAAAAAAATCGTTGAGCGTAGAAGTAAAGGACGTGCTGCTGCCTTGGGTAAAGACAAAGGCAAATATACAGAAGAGTCAATGACTACAGCTGCTGTTGATGCTTCATAAATATATATAAGCATTCTTTTGTATTTAATAATACAATAAAAAAACTTTTGAACGAGAAATTTTTCACTTGAAAAGATTGGTATTTTTGAAAAGTTAATGTATATTAACAAGTGCATGATGACATTTTCGAGGGTCCTAGAAACAATTTTGATGCCTAGATGTATGTGATATTTTGACATAACATTGGTGAAAGATCTACTTTACCGACGCATATTTTTTAAATAGATGGCGCCAGTAAGAGTTACTATTTTAAAAAAGTTCAGTTTTTTTTGTCTTACTCCCATATTACGTGAAAAATCATTGATTGAAAAAATTCAAATGAAATACTTGCAAATCCAAATACAATACACAAATCAAATTTTTTGAAGAAAAATTCAGATTTTTTTTTAAATAATTGTCTCACAGTTTTCTTCGTGTAATGTTGGAATCTAAAAACAATATTTTATATATTTCGCATTTTTTATTGAATAAATTTTATGAATTTAGAATCCCCCATACAATAGCCTGGAAACAAGATAGTTTTTTGTTTGATTCGTATATAAAAAAAAAGTCAATAATTAACCCTCCTTTTAGTTTTAAAATTTATATTCTCTTACTATGAAAATCTCATCAAAATAATATATTCAATGTACAGGCAGAAAAAAAAACAATCCAGGCAGACAGAAAATTCTATGAAATCCAATATCTGCGTGAAAAGAATAAGCTTTCAAACAACAATGGGTACTTCCATTGTTATATTTTTTACATGTTTTTCCATCGATCTATTGAAAGTGGTATTCATTACCAATTTTCACACAAATATTTATTCTAGCCATTGGAATTGGAGTAAAAACTTGTAAACTGGAACAGGCTAGTGCAATATTACTTACCGATGATGTATGATGCATCGCTTTCATTTCTTGTAAAGAAGATTCATCGGGTGTCTCTGATGTTTCCTATTTAAAATGCTATTAATAATACTCAGTGTAAGGGAGTTTTAATTTTAATAAAATTAGTTTATAGAGTGCATGTATTTGAGTTGAGTTATATGGAATAAAATCTTAGTTACGAATTTGTTTTGTTTCTGAGTTTAGAATTCCTAATTTAAAACTTTAAAGCGGAATGCGGATTAAAAAATTATGCCACTTACAGATGATTTACGTTCCAGTTTTGGTTCCGATGTAAGGAGTTCTTCAATTGTTTTTGGTGTTTCCTATTCATTATAATAAAGTAATAATATTTAGCATTTAATATCAAAACGTAATGGAAAAGTTCACATAATATTGGTGTGGAGTTAAAGAAGAAAGTAAGTTGGAAGAGAACTTTAAAAATACCCGATACAATTTTTGCCATAAATTTCGTCATTTATATCTATTTTTAAGCTACGCTGTATATTGACAGTTCTAACTTTATTTTTGACAAAATTGAAGAAATGAACTTTAATGTAAAGTTGAAAATGGAAGATCAGAGTGTGGATTTTCGTTTATATTTAATCTTTTTATTTCGGTGACTGAACTCTACCAGACTATCAAAGTTAAGGATGGTTCAGGAAATTTTGCGCTGATGATTTTTTTAACTCAGCCATGGAAGCCCACTGAGGTCGATGACAAAATAAATTCCTTGATCGAGTCAAGACGGTATACGACACGAGAGATTGCAGAACCATTGATTGTGCACGCGTTCACATCCACATGAAAAAACTAGGATACGTTAGAAAGTTCGATAGTTAGTTTCTTCAACATTTACTTGACAGTGAGATACCCTTTCAGAAGTGGTTTGTTAACAGTAACGTGGTACGAAAGTGTTTTCAGTTTCGATCTGAAGATTTGCTTTAAATGTGGTTGAATTTTAAAGATCGGTTTATGAATTCCAACGAAGGGACGAAATCATTAATTCAAATGTTGAGGAAGTCAATGACGGAATGAATTTATCATACAGGAACGGACAGAGATCGCTAATCGTATATTTCATCACGACAATGCGAAACCATACACAAGATCGATCGCCTGTCAAAAATTATTGGATCTGAGATGGAATTTGTTGCCATAACAGCATTCGCGCTGAATCTAGTGCTTCCAGACTTCCACCTCTTTCATTCTTTTCAAAATCTCTTGCGTTACGTAACGTCTGACTCACATGGAGTTATAATCTGTATCATGTAAAGTTAAAGGAATTATGCAGTTCACTAAAAGATGGCGCAAGTAATCAAAGAAGGAAAACATTTAATTGATTGAGATGTACACACACACACACACACACACACACACACGCACACACACACACACACACACACACATATATATATATATATTAGTTTATATATATATATATATACATAAACTAAGTGTAATATTACGTGCTTTCACATTTAAAATATATGCAAAATTCTTAATGCAGCCATCAGTATTTATTGTGGTTACAAACCAAAAACTAGCTTTGGAGTGGACGTATAACACATATCTCAGATACAATTATTTTTAAAGGAGCATTTCTAGGAATTATCACTTGACATTATAAAATATAATAAAATAGATGTACGAAAAACAAAATATGTAAGCATCTTGGCAGGTTGAAACCATTTTCTTGGTATTTGCGCTGCAGACTTTTCGTTTTTACTTACTTCAAGTACTTTTATAATATCTCATATAAATGAAGACGATCATGAGACGTCATGAAGACAAAACTTCGGCAGCACAAGTACCGAAGATGTGGTTTAATCTAGAAAGCTAAAATGAAGTAACCATAGATAAGAATAGCAGAAATCACAAGCCATATGCTATTTCATTAATAATTGAATGTGTTAGTGTTCATAATGAAATGTTTCTACTACTTAATGTATTATGTACTAATTCACTTACTGCTTTTATTTCAGTTTCAATTGCGTCAATTTTTTCCACTGGATCACTCTGTATCTGCTTATTTAAAAAAATGTATAAAGGAGTAAATTCTATAGACAATGAATCTATATAAACACTTACGAAAATGTGCAGTTTTTCAACAAACGATTTTGGCCGAGTTTTCGTTTCGTTCTGTATATAATAATATAGTTACTAATATTGGGTAATTATATATATTTTGTTAGGTAAACTTACATTAACTTGATTAAACGATGCTTTTTCTGGTTGTTTTGGAATCTAGAAATAGGAGAGAAAGTTTGAAGGATTTTGCTATGAATTATATTCGTATTCTGCGAATTCAGAACTATTATTTTACCTATTGCGAAATCTATATTATAAACTTTTTATTTTGATGAAAATCTCAATTTTCTCAAAGAGGTATACTCGCAAAACTTATTTTTCAAACATTATAGTTCATTAACAAGTATTCGCGAGATGACCTTCTTAAAGATTCTAACAATTTTGGTAAAAAAATTTATCTAATTCTTTTAATTTAATTGTGGGGGAACAAAAAAAAATGAAAATCCATTTAAAATGCACTTTTGACGGTGTAAATAGATTATCTCTAAAATTTGAATGATTTTGTTGATAATAATGTACAAATATATAATTAAAATTAGTAACCACTGCTATACCATCGTTAATTATAAATCCAGAAATTAATTAAGAATGTCTGCATTGAAACATGACTCGAACCAGTATCTGTCGTTTGATAGACGGCTGACTTCCCAATTAAACCACAAAACAGTAAGTTTTAAGTCTTTTAATACGAGGGTAGTTTGACAAGTAGTGAGAATGGAAAAGAAAAACGAATTTTTTAAATACAAAATAATTCTTATTTTTCAATATATTCTCCTGAAAGAGCAATACATTTATTTCAACGGTGCTCCAATGCTCTTATGCCATCTCTAAAGTGCGATTCCGGAAGGCTTGCAAAATACTCATTTACGAAGATGATAAGCGCGTCGTTAGACGAAAATTTCTTTCCACCTAGTGCCGTTTTCAATTTTGGAAAAAGGTGGAAGTCGGAAGGGGCTAGATCCGGCGAATAAGGCGCTTGCAGTACTAATTGGAAATGTAACTCGTGGATTTTGGACATCGCAACTGTGCTGGTATGCGAGGGAGCGTTGTCTTGGTGAAACAGAATCTTTTTCTTTGCCATTCCTGGCCGTTTAGCACGAATCTCAACATTTAATTTTTGTAGAAGTTCTGCATAATATTGTCCGTTTATTGTGGCACCTTTCTGAAGGTAATCAATGAGCAAAATGCCCTTTGAATCCCAAAAATTCGATGCCATCACCTTGTTTGCCGATAAAGTGGTTTTCGTTTTCTTTGGAGGTGCAGAACCACGTTCTAACCATTGTTTCGACTGTTGTTTAGTTTCGGGTGTACTGTAGTGTATCCAAGTTTCATCGCAAGTAACAAATCGCCTACAAAAATCAACCGGATTCCGCTTATGGAGGTCCAAACACTCATTGGAAATGCGCAAACGAGTGAACTTTTGATCAGTCGTAAGTAATCGCGGCATCCATCACGCGAAAGCTTGGAAAGGGCAAATTCTTTAGTTAAAATGTGGTGTACGCGTTCTGTTGAAATGTTTACCATGTCTGCTATCTCTCTCACTTTGAGTCGTCGATCTTGCGTAAAAATATTATGGATTTTTATAATCATTTTCTTAGAAGTCACGATTTTGGGTGCTCCAGAGCGCGCTTCATCAACACAGCTTGTTCTACCACGTTTAAATTCATTTACCCATCTACTTATTTTGGCGGATGATGGAGCAGATTCACCTAATGTTTCCCGTAACTCATCTTTTATTTCGGTAGCTTTCATATCCTTAATTACGAAGTATTTAATCACCGCACGATATTCTGCTTTTTCCATTTTAACAAAACGACGTGTTGCTTCTTTTTCAATCACCTGTCAAAAGTAAACTAATCAACCGATTTATCTAAATATCGAAATGTAAACATATAAATAGGCAATCTAAAGTACAGTGCATTTGTTTTACCAATTAGAGCGCCACCAATGTGTCATTCTCACTATTTGTCAAACTATCCTCGTATGCCACAAAATGCATTATGGAACAGATTTTATTGTTATACCACCATATCAGAGTTCGATGTTAATAATTATACATAAATATATTATTAGGCGTTTCACAATGGAAAATTAATGACAATTAATATTTTCTAATACACCGTCATTAATTATAAATGTTGAAATTTTTATTAATTTCCCATCGTGAAGCGCTTAATTATATATTTATATACAATTATTAACATTAAAGTTTAACTGAGCTGAGTTGAGCAATAAAATCTGTTCCGTCATCGAATTTATGGCCAAATTGATAAGGCAGCCGTTTAGCAAACGGCATATACAGATTCGAGTCCTGTTCCAGCGCCGAAATTTTTAATTAATTTCTGCAATTATAATTAACGACGGTACAGCCGGGTATACTAATTTTATTCGAATGATTTTTTACTAAAAGTAATCAGTTTGCAATCTGCTAGTTCAGAACTACTATTTTACGTGCTAAGAAAACCGAATTCACAGTGCTTAATTTTAGAGAAAAGAGTGCAAATTGTACTTTAAGAAGCGGATAATATTATACCCGACAAGAATTTTGATGCCATTCTATAATTTCGGCAAATCAAGAACACCCTGTATAACTCGGTACTTACAAATTCGGTGTTGATTTCATTTCTGCAATTTGTTCTTTCGTTCTGTAACTGATTGAGGGAGAATTTCAGTGAAATTTGTACGATAAAAAGTATGTTAATTAAGTTTAACACTTACGAAAAGTTCTACCTCTTCGATAAAAGCCTTTTCAGGTACTTTGGTGTTGTTCGCTTTCTACAGTATATTCAGTATTAGGATTCAAAATTTAATTTACTAATATAACTTACATTGTTATCAGATCCAAAGGGCGGTTTATTTTCTAATGAAACCTAAAAATATTTTTGAAGGGTAAATGTTCAGTTTATGTAGATTTTTATTAAATGTTGTTAGGAAGAAAATTAATAAATCCGTTTTAAAGGATGTTGAAAACAATATTGAATTAAAACAGTTATTCTTTTTTGTTTTTGTTTGTACATTAGGGCGTCTGATTTTCTTTTTGATTTGCTGATTCTACTACCAATTCGTGGTAGTGTTTTAATTTGCTTTAAAGACTTTTCTTGTTCCAAAATCTTAAATTTTCTCCATCCATTTTTTTGGTAAATCCTCTATTTCTTTGTGTTCTCCTTTTCGCATTTCTGTAACTTGCTTCATTATTTATCCAACTCCTCTCTGTATATGCCGATACAAATTGAAATATCTATTCACTTGATTTGCTAAAATTGGTTTTTGCTTTTGTCTTTTTTAAGTAACTTTATTTATCTAGCCATTCTTCTGAAGCAATTCACTTCAACTGCCTTAGTTTCTATAGCACACGTATGTATTGGGTTGGCAACTAAGTATTTTCGGTTTTTACTGATACAGAGCGTTGCTTTATTTTTTGTATAACGTATGTTGGTGCTGTACTTTACCGTTTGTCGCGTGATACTAATCACATCGACGTAACTTCAGAAGCAAGTAGTGCGTGATTTTTATTAAAGCTATTAGTTGTGGGTTAATTTTAAATGGAGTGCAGAAACGAACATTTTCGACATATTTTACTATTTTATTTCCGTAAAGGAAATAAAGCTGCTGCGGCTCACAAAAAGATATGTGAAGTTTATGGTGCTAATTGCTTAACAGAGCGCACGTGTCGGAATTGGTATAAAAAATTTCGTTCTGGAGATTTTTCCCTCAAAGATGAGCAAGAAATTCATTTAACAGAAAGAATCAACTTTTGCGATATGCATCTTAGACGAAATGACACCGACCCTTTCTTAAAAAGAATCATCACTGGTGATGAAAAATGGGTCCTGTACAGTAACATAGTTCGAAAACGATCATGGAGCAAACACGATAAACCAGCTCAAACCAGATCGAAAGCTGAATTGCATCCAAAAAAGATCATGCTGTCAGTTTGGTGCGATTACAAAGGTGTTGTGTTTTTTGAGCTGCTTCCAAGGAACCAAACGATCAATTCTGACGTTTACTGTCAACAATTAATAAAACTGGACGAAGCAATCAAAGAAAAACGGCCAGAATTGTCAAATCGGAAAGGTGTAGTTTTCCACCAAGATAATGCAAGGCCTCACACATCTTTGGCAGCTCGTGGGAAACTATTGGAGCTTGGCTGGGAAGTGATGCCGCATCCCCCATACAGCCCTGATCTAGCACCATCTGATTACCATTTATTTCGAAGTTTGCAGAATTCTTTGAATGGTAAAACTTTCACAAATGACGATGACCTTCACTCGCACCTGGTTCAGTTTTTTGCTGATAAGGACCAGAAATTTTATGAGCGCGGAATCATGCAGCTGAAAGAAAGATGGCAAAAGGTCATTGAGCAAAATGGAAAATATATAATTGATTAAAGACTATTCTTTGTTTAAAAAAAAAGTGTTTTATTTTATACTACAAAACCGAAAGTACTTAGTTGCCAACCCAATATATCAACAAATATTTATACTTTTATGCCATTATTTTAGCAGCACCTCAACAGATGCTGCATAAAAATATTTGGGCTGCTGCCTCAAATATAGCACACATTGAACATACAATTGTAGCAACCTATAAGATGAGATTCTTAATGGACCGAGGAAGTGACGCTTGGAGCTGAATAGATGCAAAACAAATATCGAATAAGTTGTGTAAATTCATCATTTAATTGTGTCGTATGGCATATGGCATTGCCATAACGGAACAATATCTCTCTGGCTACTAAATTTAGGTTATTTTTTTCAAAGTGCAATCCTAAGCTGTAACAGCATTTCGTAGTGCAATGCAATATTTATATTTGCATTTTCGCAATGGTACTGCTTGGAAATTCCAAAGATATTGTCAGCATAATCTTGGTTGTTATACTTTTCAATTTATTGTCTAAAATCATGCAAACATGCAATTGTTACTTGCTAAATGAACCATTTTTGAGCAAAACTGTGTTATCACTTAATTACTGATTCGGAAGCTACTGTCTATTAGTTTTAGTTAAACCATATTAATATTAGTCTGCGCCCTGGATACTTGACTATCTTAGTGTAAATTAGTTAATTGTTAACATCCAAATTGGTTAAAATAAAAAAAAAACAACTATTGAGAGAAAACTTACGGAGACTTGCACTTCTTTGTCGTGCATTTCACAGGATTTCCTATCTTCATTCTAAGTTTGACGAAACCACAATATTATAAATACGTTAAAAATCACTGAGACAATAAACTTACGAAATTTAATAAATATTCTTGTTGGTTCTCTAATAGATTGTTTGACGATTCAATCTATCAACACAAATATAATCACGTTATAAGTTGATTGACGACGAAGAACAAAATTCATGCGAGTGAAATGAAAATGTTAGAAGAAAAGCAGAATTGAGGTTGAAGGATAAGGATTTAAAGTTCATTCCGCTACGAACTAATAGATCTATTATGATCTTTGTCTCTTTCTGAATTCTCTTGGCTCTTCAGTCCTGATTTTGGCCTTACTTCGCCAGATTATTCTCCTTAGAATATTGAAATTACCATAATTACTAAGGTAATTATGGTAATTAACTTTTGTAATTCTGACAGAATTACAAAAGTTAATGTGGAAAGGGGTCCATATATCAACCTTAGTGATGAAGTTAATCAACCACAGGTTCCATCAATTTCAACTTGAAATTACCACTTTATCGATTTCCTCTGTCAGCCATTAGGTCTACATCATTTACCATGTTGACTCTTTACGCATTGATGAACCTTATTCATTCTCACCTTCTACACGTTTTGCCCTAATTTATTTTTGTTTTTAGATAGTTTTTCTACCTTATTCATAATGTTCACATGTACAGTACAAGAAAGAACAGTTCCCTTGATTAATACTTCGCTTCACCGGGTGAAACTAAATAACCGTTCTTTATGATTGGTACTCTGAGGGGAGCATTAGTTATTGCACTTCCCTGCTAGACATTAATTTGGGTTTGGTTAGGGTTACCATATGCACGCGTACTTTCCGTTGGTCTTTGAGTGCAAAATATTGAAAGGTGGAAAAGGTTAGATGAAGGAAGAAAAATGCAGTACATCGATAAAATAGTAATTAAACAGAGAAGGATTCCTAAAAGCTCGTTTTGATATAATATCCTTACTCTGGCGAACGGAGTTTCTGAAGATTCATAAAAAACTGGATTTAGGTGATAAGGATTCATTACAGGAGATGCTTTAAGAACATTCAAAATGATCACAGGTTTATTTTAGGTGTAATAATTTCATAAATGCTTATGTGACTCATACATTTCTTAAATAAGTCCCTCATGTGTTAGAAAGATGCGATTAAAAACATTTTATTTAACCTAAAAGCCTTCGTACAATATTCAAATTAACTAACTGTAAGTATTGATTAGTAAGGAGTATCTGCATACATTATTGAGATGCTTTCTAGACGCCAATTTGATCAATGCATTATGCAATTATTTTTTTATAGAGCAAGCAAAGGAGAATGAATGAAGAAACTTACAGAGACTTGTACTTCTTTGTCGTAAGTTTCGCTTATCCGCTTTCTCTTACACTATAGGTAGAAGTTAGTTTAAAAGGATTGTTCTGAAAGTAATCCAATGTAACTTACTGTTTGAACATGTTCACTTGATATTGTAGAGTTTGGTTTCATTAATTGTAAGTTCACGGTCTGAAACATAATTCTATCATGTACATAGAATTTCTGTTATTTAAAATACAAATATTTGCAGGGATACTTCAAAAAAGTTTCAAATTAATAAAAACAGCCTTTGTTTGATTGAAATAGTGGAATATTTATCGAAAACTTCAGCGTAAAATTCACTAAATTACGAATTATAATCAATTTTAATTTACTAAAGGCGTGGTACAGCCTCCAAACATGAGTTTTCAAAAGCAGAGATTTTCAAACTGTATCCTCCCCCTTTTAAATTGAAAATAATTGCATTTTCTTTATCGTAGGGGCACGCCCTCTAAACTGTAAATCATTGCTTTGACGTGATATCTTTCAAGAATAACATTTTTTCAAAATAAAACAAACTTACAGAAACTTGTATTTCTTTATCGTAAGCTTCGCTAGATCCTTCCTCCTTGTTCTACAGGTAAAAATTATGTAGTCATTTATAGTTGGTTTGAATAATTTTATGTAAATCTAACTTACGGAGTGATGTATGTCGTTAAATATTACTGGTTTTGGTTCTGCTACCTACAATTACAAAAGTTAGATATAATTCGTTTATTTTTGTATGTAACTATATTGCAAATATGTAAGTTTTTATGGTCAAAATCTATGGGTAAATCTATTTAGCATAGTGTCGTGTATGTGATCTTGAGTCCTTAGAGGGATTGATATTCCAACTAGCTTCCGGCAGTCTCGCTGCGAGTTAGCTTACCCCCGACGTTCTGTTGGCTAATCGCGTGTGATTGTTTCGCGGTGTGAGTGTACAAGGGCAAGGTGTTCTTCCATGTGTTTGATAGTCTCCGTCCATCATCCGTCCTGCTCAAACTGTTTTTATTATTTCGCGGATAATTATAGCTCGAAGATGACCTATTGCGATTGTTATTGTATCGTTGTCAATGTGAAGAGCTGTGTAAAAAATATTCGAATAGAATAGAGATGAGAACAGATCCTTGCAGACTATGGTGTTTCATAATCCTCCTTCCGTCCGCTTATTCTACGGTTCAACTGTCTATACTACTATACATACACGACTGTTCGCGTCAGCTGCGCAGTAACTTGTAGGATAAAGTTAGGTTAGAAGAACAAGACGTAGATTCTTCTAACCTATCTTTATCCTACAGATTCCTTAGTATCTGGTAAATTTCCATTTCGGTTGAATATACCGGGTCGATGTTGTATTTTTGTTGCGATCTATCTTGTCCGTTATCCTTTTTATATATGGTACGAAAACTTGTTTTATTCTTGGTTTTCTCTCTTGTTCGTTATCGTTGTTTACGTGTCGTTTTTCGAATTTGTGTATTTATTTAACCATTGAATGCTCCGTGTAGTTTATTCAGTTGTCTTTTATGTTCTTCGTCAGTTAGTTTTGTCGGTACGTTATTTAATATTCTTATTATTCCAATAAGTAAAGTGGTGGTGACTTAGACTAACTATATCTATATATATATATATATATATATATATATATATATATATATATAGTATATATTGCTTAAAATTCCTTATTTTATTTTGGAAAACAAAAATAAATATAAATAATTAGTAAGCGAGTGGTTTTACAAAGAAACCAGTAGCACACTCTGCGAAACCAAAGCTAATATGGTAGCTTTAGTTTTAATATGTTGATTGAGATTGAATAAACCACAGCTAGCAATACTTACATTATATACAATACACATTGAATGTGATTAACAGAAAACTGAAAAATATGATATTTATGCATGAATCTACACAAAAAAGTTATTCCTTGCTTATGCATCATTGTTAGGTGCCACCACACTGAACAACGTTTGAAAACAGACTGCTTGCTAAGCGGGTCGTGGGAATCAATATTTGACCGAATGCTCGTCTATCGTCTCTCGCATAATGCATATAGAATCTAATATAAAGCCTATAAAATTACACCACTTTTTTAATTGGTTGCAAAATAACTTCTATTTGAATATTCTATAAACGTATCTTCAAATATAACCTTTAATAATAATAAGAATAGTTTTTCAAACTAAGCAAAATAGGAAACTTTTAGTTTCAGAAACTTACAGGAAATTGTACGTTTTCATCATAAGACAGTACGGTCTCTTCATTTTGACCCTGCAGGTAAAAATATATAAATGAAACAAGTTCGAAAGTACATTTAAATAACACTTACTAATTCATTTAGGTTATCAATTATGACTGGCTCAAATCTATCTACCTAGAAGTTAATTTTAAAGATGTATAATTTGTTTTCATGAATACATAACCTTAAAATTAAATAACACTCAAATGTACATTGTTGCTTTAGTTAGAAGAGTTTCTTGTGTTAAGTTGAATTGCGAAAGTTAATGTGGAAAGGGGTTATACGAGTATATAAACTTTAGTGATTAAATGCTTGTGTTAAATTCGTTAGTATGTGTTCAAAAGAAAGTTCTCAAAATATGCAAGCTTTTGCGTAAATTTAAAACAATGTTAGGTGATATTAATTTAGCAGTTTCTTTTCTCCAAACTAAAGCGCATACCCGAGTTAGTTTTAGTAGTCGAAATTAATTAATTTATTTTTAAAAGATCAGATGTTATCACACTTTTAAAAGCTGAACTTTCAGAATCAAAATCTTACGTGAGATTTTTCTTCGTTCCCACAAAACTCATCACTATCTTCACTTTTGCTCTATATTGAAAAATGACTTCGATATAGTAGATTTAACAGTTATTAAAAGTAACTTACTGATTGATCTTTATCATCAATTATAACTGGCGGACTTTGTATTACCTACAAACATAAAATCTTAAAGAAAATTTATATTGGGTCTGGGAAAAAGTTCGTGGCGTTTTTTCAGTAAAATTCAACTGGTCCCCGCATGGCGCGTGGACGAATTCATTTAAACCGAATATGCTCCATTATTATCGACAATGTTTCGCCATTTTTTTGGTAGATCCATGATCCCATCGGTGAAAAACTTCTGTGGTTTCTGGTCGAAAAACTGAATCAAGTAGTTTTCACAGGCTTCTTTTGAAACCAACTTAATTCCATTGAGAGAGTTCTGCAGAGATTGAAACAGATGATAGTCAGAGGGTGCTATATCCGGACTGTAAGGTGGGTGCATCAAAACTTCCCAACCAAACTCTCTCAATTTTTGACGGGTCATCAAAGAAGTGTGTGGTCGGGCGTTGTCATGATGGAAGACAACACCTTTCCTATTAATCAATTCGGGCCGTTTTCTTTCAATCGCCTGGCGTAATCTCTCTAGTTGTGCACAGTAGAGTTGAGAATCAATCGTCTGACCAGTTGGAAGTAGCTCGTAGTGGACGATTCCCTTCCAGTCCCACCATACACACAGCATCACTTTTTTTGGCGTCAATGTTGGCTTAGCGAACGCTTGTGACGGCTCACCATCCTTTATCCACGATCTTTTACGCTTCCGATTATCGTACGTAATCCATTTTTCATCTCCGGTTATTAAACGTTTCAGAAACGGCTCGATTTCATTCCGTTTCAGCAGCGCATCGCAGATGTTAATTCGGTCCATCATGTTTTTCACACTCAACTCATGAGGAACCCATACGTCAAGCTTTTTTTTGTAACCAGCTTTGTGTAAATGGTTCAAAACAGTTTTGTGGTCAATGCCTAGCTCCATGCCAATATCGACACTGCTGATATGCTTATCTTGTTGGACTTTTTCAAGAATTTCATCAGATTTTTCAGTGATTGGACGACCGGAGCGTGACTCATCTTTCACATTGAAATTTCCAGAACGAAAGCGAGCGAACCATTTCCGCGCAACAGATTTCGATAAAGTACCTTCACCGTACACAGCACAAATTTGATCACAAGCCTGCGCAGCGTTCTTCCCCTTATCATAATAATATTGCAGAATATAGCGAAATTTCTCATTATTCTTCTCCATTTTCAAGTGCGAATAACTTTCCAACCACTGCACCGATTACAATGTTTCTACGCTCAAACTAACGTTCGGAAGGTCATCTAAAAAACGAGCCGTCGGTGGTGTCGCTGTGACTTGTTGTTCTTTAGTTATCGGCAACCAATGCCATCTATCGGGAAAAACGCCACGAACTTTTTCCCAGACCCAATATTATGTGTATCTACATTTAATTGTAAAGTAAAACACATTCGGCGAAACATTATTTTCAATTTCGTTTATTAATCATGTTGTCTAAGAAGAATGGAATACAATAAATATTCAAAATGCTTAACATTTTAGTGCAAAATTGTATTATTACACATATGTATTAGGTGCGCAACTAAGTTCTCGCTGTTTTTTTGATGAAAATGCAACTCTATTGTGAAAAAATGTTTACAAATGAATCATTCAAAATATTGCCCATCGCTAGCGACAATTTTTTCCCATCTTTCTGGTAGAGCTCGAATTCCGTAACGGTCGAAGTGTTCGTCTTTTGAGGCTATCCACGAATCAAGCCATTTTGAGATGGCTTCATATGAGCGGAACTGCTGATTAGTCAGACCATGTGCCATCGAACGGAGCAAGTAATAATTGGACGGCGTAATATCTGGGGAAAATAGCGAGTGGGGTAGGACCTTCCATTTGAGGTTTCTAAGTAGGTTTTAGCGAGTTTGGCAATGTGAGGCCGAGCGTTGTCATGCTGTAGAATCACTTTTTCGTGCCTCTGCTCGTATTGTGGCCGTTTTTCGCGCAGTGTTTGGCTCAATCACATCAATTGAGTTCGATCCCATTCCCCAGTGATGGTTTCATTCGGTTTCAACAGCTCATAATAAATAACACCGCGCTGGTCCCACCAAATACACAGCAAAACCTTCGCAGCGCGAATATTCGGCCGAACCAACGACGTAGAAGCATGACCGGGCAGTTCCCATGATTTTGTTCCCTTTGGGTTGCTGTAATGAATCCATTTTTCATCACCCGTGACAATGCGATGAAGAAAACCCTTCCTTTTTTGCCGCTGGAGCAGTTGTTCACGAGCGAAAAAACGACGCTCAACGTCTCTTCGCTTCAAATCATAAGGAACCCAAGTTCCTTGTTTTTGAATCATTCCCAACGCATGAAATCGCTGGAAAATGGCTTGGCGGGTAACTCCTAATGCTGAAGCAAGCTCTTTTTGCGTTTGGCACGGATCCTCATCGAGCAATGCCTCCAATTCAGCGTCTTCGAAGGTTTTTGGTCTTCCTTCACGCGAACGGTCGTCAACATCGAAATCACCATCTTTGAAGCGACGGAACCAATCACGGCACGTTGCTTTACTTAGAGCAGCATCTCCGTAAACTTTTTGGAGTTCTCGATGCACTTCGGCCGCCGTTTTCTTCGAATGAAAGAAGAAAAGCAACACTTCCCGCAAATGACGATTATTTGGCACAAAATCAGACATTTTCACACAATCAAAAGTATATGACGCAAAAACAAAATCACTAATGTGTCAAAGCGGTTTGTTTGCCATATGTCTAAACTTGGTTCATGATGTTTTGGTTATGTTACAATCGACCAGCACTTACTGCTGGAGCCATCTCTTGAAAAACAGCGAGAACTTAGTTGCGCACCTAATATTTTTGTACAATAGGTAATAGTTAATATTCAACTTACAAGTGCTTGTGGTTCTATATCGTAAGTTTTACTATTCTCCTTGTTCTATAATTAAAAATTAATGTAGTAAGAAAGGTTTAAAATGTGTTGAAGAACACTTACTAACTCATCTTGACCGTTAGGTATTATTGAATTTAATTGTAATGCCTGCAAGAACAAGATCTTAAGAAACACATTTTTTTAAAAATTAATAAGAACAATTAGTATTTACTATCTTTTCAAAAACAAGAATTAGTCTAACTAAGTTGAAATTGATGGAGCCTGTGGTTGATTAACTTAAGCACTATGGTTAATATATAACCCCTTTCCACATTAACTTTTGTAATTCCAAGATGTACACTCTTGTGTACATCTTGGTTCTTAGCGGTGTAGATCGCATACAGAGTTTTGTTTTCGTACAGGTATTTTTCGCCGTGTTTTACCAGGTGCGACACTTTGCAATTGTCTGCTGATGATGACAACTTAGTTGACGAAATGCGTATACAGAATTACAAAAGTTAATATGGAAAGGGGTTATATATCAACTTCAGTGATTAAAAAAAAACGAAATTTATTGTACCAGCATTCTATGATACCCGACGAATAATAATAAGTATAAATAAAAATAAGTAATAAAAAACCTCTTATTACACTATTACTTTCATTCTAGATTAATTTTCAGTACGGCTGAAGATAGCAGCTTTGTTGTCGAAATATGTACGTATCTAGGATATAAGTAATGATAATGTAAGAGGTTTTATTGCATATTTGAATACTAGAAAATATTAAAGTAAATTTTAAAGATTTTTGCCAATATAAATTCAAGGAAAGAAAGACTAAAATTTGACGATGGTGTTCGCAAGAAGAGATCATCACTTATTAGACAGACTCTATATCAAAAAAACATCCCCCATATTAAATAAAAAATAATAAATGCAAACTTACAATTAACTCGATTTCACCATCTTTCTCTGGCATTATACCAACCTGAAAGAAAGAAAAATCTATAAGATATAAGAAAAAAAGAGAATACAAACAGTGAATTATTGTCTTAAAAAGTGTTGCGAAGAAGAATTATATATACACAGTGAATTATTTTGAATGCAACATCTTTCACAGCTATTTAATTATATGTAAAGAGATATTATTATTTACCAGTGTTATTTTATTTTGAATAATTATTCGGGTACTTTTACTTGATGTATGATATATAAAAACAAAATTTGGTGTTGTTGTTATTGCGAAGCGCCTCATCTTTATATGAAATAAATGCAAATATATACAATTATAATATACATATACGGTTCCCAGAAGATGTTTTTGGACACCCTGATCAAAGACTTAGTTATCCTGGTGCTAATCAAACTCCATCTGAACCAAATGGAGGACCTAGTGTTCAATCGCAAAATGGGGTTTGTCAAAGGCTACAGGTTATCCGATTAACACCCCGCGGGGTTACTCTAATAATGGATCATAGATCTTAGGCCTACAAAGACCATCTGAAGATTAGCATCTCCGATGTTTTCAATTGTTTAGAAGTGTGATATGATATATGGTTACAAAAATAATTTCAAGAATTTTCAGAGTGCAGATGCAAAAAGGTTTAAGGAAAAATTTAAATATTTGATGTTCTGTTGTTTTTCTGATACCAGAGAATAAAATGCCTAGCAATTTTTGTATATGTATAATAATATATAATATGTATAATTGAAAATGTTACAATGACACAATAAATCCAACACACTGTATATGTAAAGTCACTACATACCGGCGACTACTCATTATTATAGTTTTAGAACAATTTTTTAGATTTTCTACTACTTATATAAACAAAACTACGTCTAACATATGAAACAATTGACTAATATAACCCCGAAAATCGTTATAACATTGGAAATTTCTATCTTTCAAGACCTTTACATAACTTTATGTGATATCCACTAAATATTTATGCGATTGCTAATTGAGGCACATACAAATTTGGCCGATTGCATACTTGTTATGCGTTTTGTAGTACGGTTGACTTATGAAATCGAATTTGAAGTAGTATAAATATGCTTGTCGTCTTCCAAGGTATCATCAGTTCGTGAACAGTTTTATCACCAAAAAGTACAATGGCAACCAAGGTAAGCGTCAATCTGTATTAAAAAAAATAATAATAAAATCACGACCAATTATGGATGCATAGTGAAAGTGTTTGTGTACGCCACGATTAGAGAAGATATTTTTTCGATTTTGTTACTGTTATTGGACTAGGATAATGATGATTCGCGGTGGTAATTGTGTGCTGAAATTTATATTGTTCCAATTTAGATTTGTTCGGGTTTGACAATAACTTGAAACGGAATCAGAGAGGTGGTCGTATAAAATATATTTATTGACATAATTTGTAAAAAGATTTCGAAAACACGAATTCATTAAAAATGTTGAAATAACAGTAATAATAATAATAATAACAATAATATTTTAAGCTAGTTAAATTTACATTAGCATTCATATATAGACTTGAAGCAGATAGATGAATATTATAGTGGAAACATTATAATTGAGACTGCGGTTAATTGAATTAATTAAAAAAGGTACCTTACCACATCAATGTTCGTATTATGGATACGTATTTTGATAACTAAGTTGTCATCATCAGCAGACAATTAATCACAGTGTAGTACCTGGATCTGCGGTGAAACTCGCACAGAATAATTCTCTGCACAATTTCCACTGCAACAAATACGCACAGTGGACATTTGGTGTCTAACGGTTGAAGTTGCGCCAAATTATTATTAGTGTACCCAATACACGCAGTGTGTATTTGGTGTTGAAGAAGTGCGGAATTATCTGCGAGTTTTACCGCGGATGTGGGTGCAACATTAATTATCTGTTGATGATGACAACTTAATTGTCGAAACAAGCATACAGAATACGATTAAGGGGTTTTATTTATTATTTATTTATATACTCATAATCAATAAGTAATTTTAAATATACTTTCTTCTTTCCAGTTTGTTTTATTAGCTACTTTGATAGCTGTAGTTAGAGGAGGAGGAGTCTTAGCTCCGGTAGCAAACGTAGCTATCACCGCTAAACTAGCCGAGTCGGAATACGATCCAGCACCTCAATACACTTTCGCATACGATGTCCAAGACGCCATAACCGGAGATTCCAAGAGCCAAATCGAAAGTCGTAACGGTGACATTGTCCAAGGCCAATACAGTCTCAACGACCCAGATGGTACCAGGCGTACAGTCGATTACACAGCTGATCCAGTTAATGGATTCAATGCTGTGGTCAGCAAGGCGCCACTCGTTCAAGCGGTCGCTCCGATCATCGCCAAGGCAGCCGCTCCAGTGGTCGCAGCTAGAGTGGCCGCACCAGTTGTTGCTGCTGCCCCAGCTAGGATTGCCGCTGCACCGGTTGTTGCTAGAGTAGCAGCCCCTGTTGCATACACTTCCTCGGTGGTTTCTAGAGTAGCAGCTCCATTAGCTTACACGGCACCCTTAGGATATGCTGCCCCAGCTGCAAGATTCGTTTCACCAGTTGCGTATTCAGCACCTTTGACGTATGCTCTTTAAAAAGAATGTCTTTTGCTGCGTAAATGACTTTGTATATAATATTTGATACAAAATATACAACAATCATCAAAAATATGTTTCATTTGATTAAATATGGATTACATACTAAATTATACCTCAAAATTTTAATTACATATTAGTTCGGTGGGTATAATATTGCGCAATATCTTGCGATATTTGTGATGAAATGCAAAAATTTTAATGTAATTGAATCACTTGGTCTTTATACTGCGTGTGATATTAACCCCTATTTTACTTATAATTTTTGAAACGCCGCGTACTCAGCATCTCATGTATGAAGTTTCTGCTATGTAAACTACTTTTTATATAATTTTGCTACGAAATATATAACATTCATTAAAAAGTATGTCTCGTATGTTTAAATCCCTGTATCTTCAAAATAAAACGTCTTCTCGCAAATCATCCGAGGTTAAAAAAGAATCTTAAAATAGCTGTTTTGAAACGATTGAAATTTTAAAATTCTACGTACGAGTATTCTACATTTACCAGATATAAACGAAGTATAATTTTAATAATAGAGCTTAGATGTCAAAAATTTCATCGTTTGCTAAGATTCATTTATGATTTTATTAGTCTTTAGCAGAAGGCTGTTCCACCAGCCACAGATTATTTAGATTAAATTTTAAATTCTTATCAAACACGATATTTGACATGCGCCAACCTACTGGTAGAGACTATACCACTCACTGTGCCTTTTTTATTACGTATTCACCTGCCTCTGGAATCTCTTGGCTTCTTTGCGTATGGCTGGTGAAGTTGAGATTTATTACAGTTCTTTTGGACTTTGTGAAATCTCCTAATTTCATTAACTTTTGCATTTTGGCTTTAAGAATTCTAATTCACTTAGTTTAGATTATGTTTCTTTACTTGGTGTTTGATCCATTTTGTGTATGGTGTTGACTGTTGTATTGTACGTATGACTATGTATCTTTATCTATTTATATAGATGACACCCTGGTTATTACTTACTGGTTTGTTCCCTTGAAGGTTTCTTCCAATGCAGTTTTAATCTTCCTCTTTAGGAATTAATATTTGATGTTTCTATACAAAAATATGACAAAATATACAGAGAACCTGATTCAAATAAGGATGAATAGTTTTCAAACTCCTTAAAATTTATAGATTTTTATATTTAGCATACGTTGTCCATTTAAGTATCAACTAGATGAGATATACTATTTTCTTTTAATAAGTACATAACATTCTTTAAAATACTCTGTATATTCAGTTCGATGTATGTACAACTAAACTGTTTAATATTCATGAATGTTTGTACACTTCTAATTGATTGGTAAAAGTTTGTCAATCGGTTGAGTTACACAACGTATGGTTTTACCAATATTCACTTATTGCTAACTATTTTATCTCTAAATATATTTTGCATCATCCCGATGGTGGAGATGAAACGCTTTTTGGGATTGAATTTAATATTTTAGAAACCACTTTAAATGTGTGAACAGAAAATTTACAATGGACTACGGCAATGAACTAATCTAATTTTATTTTTTTTATTAAAATAATTAGATAGAGATAGAAATAAGTTCGAGTTATAGGAGACATTCATTATTCAAAGCCCAATAAACATTTCAACTTTCCATTTACTTTCACGATCGCGTACGAGGATAATTTGACAAGTAGTGAGAATGACACATGGGTGGCGCTCTAATTGGTAAAATAAATGCACTGTAATTTAGGTTGCCTATTTATATGTTTACATTCCGATATTTAGATAAATCGGTTGATTAGTTTCTTTTTGACAGCTGATTGAAAAAGAAGCAACACGTCGTTTTGTTAAAATGGAAAAAGCAGAGTATTGTGTGGTGATTAAATACTTCGTAATTAAGGGTATGAAAGCTACCGAAATAAAAGATGAATTTCGGGAAACAGTAGGTGAATCTGCCACATTTGCCACAATGAGTAGATGGGTAAATGAATTTAAACGTGGTAGAACAAGCTGTGTTGATGAAGCGCGCTCTAGAGCACCCAAAATCGTGACTTTTAAGGAAATGATTATAAAAATCCATAATATTATTACGCAAGATCGACGACTCAAAGTGAGAGAAATAGCAGACACAGTAAATATTTCAACAGAATGCGTACGCCACATTTTAACGAAAGAATTGGACCTTGCCAAGCTTTCGGCAAGATGGGTGCCGCGATTGCTTACGACTGATCAAAGGTTCACTCGTTTGCGCATTTCCAATGAGTGTTTGGACCTTTATAAGTAGAATCTGGTTGATTTTTGTAGGCGATTTGTTACTTGCGATGAAACTTGGATACACTACAGTACACCCGAAACTAAACAACAGTCGAAACAATGGTTAGAACGTGGTTCTGCATCTCCAAAGGAAGCGAAAACCACTTTATAGGCAAACAAGGTGATGGCATTAATTTTTTGGGATTCAAAGGGCATTTTGGTCATTGATTACCTTCAGAAAGGTGCCACAATAAACGGACAATATTGTGCAGAACTTCTACAAAAATTAAATATTGAGATTCGTGCTAAACGGCCAGGAATGGCAAAGAAAAAGGTTCTGTTTCACCAAGACAACGCTCCCTCGCATACTAGCACAGTTGCGATGTCCAAAATCCACGAGTTGCATTTCCAATTAGTACTGCATGCGCCTTATTCGCCGGATCTAGGCTCTTCCGACTTCTACCTTTTTCCAAAATTGAAAACGGCAATAGGTGGAAAGAAATTTTCGTCTAACGACGAGCTTATCATCTTCGTAAATGTGTATTTTGCAAGCCTTCCGGAATCGCATTTTAAAAATGGCATAAGGGCATTGGAGTACCGTTGAAATAAATGTATTGCTCTTTTAGGAGAATATATTGAAACATAAAAATTATTTTGTGTTTAAAAAATTCGTTTTTCTTTTCCATTCTCACTACTTGTCAAATTACCCTCGTATTGTTGCGTTTAAAGTTAGTTAAGGTGAAATGCTCACTCCCTAATTTATTTACCTCAAAACTAAGTTTCCAAATACGTATTTATCACGTTAAGTGTTTCTGATAAACATGTATTCGATTACTATATCCAGAAACACAGAACTGCTCCCGGAGATGTGAACTGGGACTTTTACCTTAAATAAAGATTTAATGGGGTAGGAGTGAAAGTTGTTACAACAAAGTTCAGAAGATAAACATTGAAGTTTACCTTCTACATCAGTATGTCTTAATTTAGTTTGTGAACCCAAAATTATATTAGGCAAGGCACATCTACTTGTAATCGTAGTAAATTGGGTAGATGTCGGGTAACCTCGAGTTGGTCAAATTAATCGATTTTCGTCGTTCGATCGAAGAAGTTTGTGATTAATATCGGAAGGAATATATTATTATTATAATTAATATCATAGTTGTTTTTATTATATTTCTCGAATGACAACGAAAAACGAAATTACAACAAGCTGTATAAATAATAGTTGCCATAAAGTTATATGAAAGTTACTAATATTTGTTGAAGAATAAAATACTAAAGATATATATTCGTAGTAGTTCAGTCGTAAGATACCGGTCGATGTTTCGTGGTTTTACTTAGTGTTTAAGCTGAATACAGACAGCCAAAGATTTTAAGTCGGTCCACTCAGAGCTTGCCATTAACACAATGGCGATAAGCTGTTGATAAATGTGTAGGTATGAATTACAATTGCTATTCTGAATATCTCCAAGTTAAATAATAAAATAATATATTGCCTTATATGTGCGTATATCTTGATTCATATTCAAGAAATTGTTTTTAATTTATATTTTTATTGACTTGATATACATAATATTGTTTTTCCTGAAGATTGTGACTAGTCTTTTGAAACGAACCGTTTTATTTTTGATGCACTTTTGCTTCCTGTAAATTGCAAAATAATCAGAAATTATGGAAGTCTTTGGAACATGTTTAAACTGTAAAGTTGTCACGTCTCTATTAACTATGGTTGATAGCTATATAGCAAGACCATATTTCTTAGTATATATATTTCTTAGTACGCATATTTAGTCTGGCATCCTTATTATGAGATTCACAAATTGTCACTTGAAAGAGTTCAGAGAAGGTTTTTAAGGTTTTTGTGTTTTAGGGTGAGAGGTGTGTGTCCTCCGCGAGGAGTCGAGAACTCTTTTCTTCTAAATAGGTTTGGAATGGAGTCCTTGAAAGTCAGACGTCAACTAAACAGTATAAAGTTTGTATTTAACTTGGTTAGAGGAAATATAGATTGTCCTCATTTACTGTCTCAGCTTAATTTTATGGTACCGCGAGTGTCGACTAAACATAGCCTTTGTTTTTATATCGAAACATTTAGTACCAATATTGGTTTCAATTCTCCATTAGCAGTTGCATGTCGGGCCTTCAACGGTTTGTCGGACCATTGCGATATAAATTTTGATTCCTTAGGGCGGATACTGGCTGTCGCTAGGGCGCGTATGTCTTAATTTTCTTAATTATGGGTGTGTGTATATGCCTATATTGTATTCATTTATATCTTTATTTTCGTTTTTCTTTTTTTTCTAATGCACTGTGAACATTAATTAGGTTACTGTTGTTTGATTATCTGATGATTTGTATTTTTTTTATATTTTTTTGTCCTGTTATTGGATTGTAACAATCTGTTGGACAATAAAGATTTATTATTATTATTATTAATTGTGAAGGATCCTGTGACCTACTTCTAGGGCGCTAACTAACTAGTATTTCGGTGAATTTGTGAACACGTACCCGATGGTCTTAAAAGGTGCCACCGTATTGAATTTCTTAGAAGTCATTCCCTAGTAATGACGCGAAGGACGAAAAAAGTACGTTCAGCACACGCAACAGCCAACCAATGTTTTGAGGAATTAGGAAAAGGTTTAATTTTTACCAACCAAACTCCAGTAATAAGAAGAGAGGTGTCTAGAGAATAAAGTACATTTATACCAAAGAAAGATCTCTTTCCTCGCAAGTTGACGTTATAATTTTATGAATTAAAGAAATACATTAGTGTGTTTAGGCCAATCAAAATACTAAAATGCTAATTTAATAAACAATAGAGTGGATAGCAATATATTTGCAATTTAATTTTAAAATTTTGACTCTGAAGTAGTGTATGGATGTTTTGCGACATGTTGACAAAAAACTAACCCAAATTGAATTACTTTTAATGGATTTCTCACTACTTCTGCGTTCTAAAAACAAAAATTTCTGAATTTCTTAAAATTCTTTTTGAAAATTAGTGTACCCACACAAACATATGAATATGTTATTTGTTTCTATATTCCTTTTTGAATTGAAACCACTTTCTATGAATAATTATCAATTCATTTGAAGCGATGAATTGTTCGATGCGTGTGAATTCCATTTATACTGCTTATTAATGAACAAGGAATCTATATTTTTATTAATTCTTTTTTGCTTAAGATGCTGAAGATTAAAAAAATAATTAAATTATTCTTTATTTATTTATATAATATGTACAAAATATAGCAAAAGACAAATTGTATCTATTATATCGTATACGCTGCAGAGTATGTCAAAGGTGCAGCGACAGCTGGTGCTAGAGGTGCTGCAAATCTTGCCGCTACTGGTGCAGGATATGCTAAAGGTGCAGGTGCGGGAAACGCATAGGGAGCAGCTGCTCTAGCGAAAACAGGTGCAGGAGCCGCTACTACTGGTGCAGCTACAGCTCTCGCTACCGGGGCTACAACCGGAGCGGCTACAGCTCTCGCAACAGGAGCCACAACTGGAGGTGCAGGAGCGGCGACAATGGGAGCTGCTACCCTAGCGACTACTGGAGCGGCGATTACTTGGGGTCCCTTGCTGACGACCGCATTGAATCCGTTGATTGGATCCGCAACATAATCGACAACACGTCTTGTACCATCTGGGTCATTGAGGGCGTATTGCCCTTGGACAATACCACCGTTTCTACTCTCGACTTGGCTCTTGAAATCACCGGTTATGGCGTCTTTGACGTCGTACGCGAAGGTGTACTGTGGATTGGGGTCGTACTCCGAGTCGGCGAGCTTGGCTGCTATGGCTACGTTAGCTACTGGTGCTAGTTGCGCCACCGGTGCCACCACGCTTCCTCTGGCTACGGCCACCAAAGCGCAAAGTAAGACGAACTGAAAGAATCATAGAATGCATTTAGAAGTAATCCTTTAGGCACTAATTCACTGATATATTTCACACTTCACTTGTACGCAGTTTCGTGTTCACTTCAAATAACGCAATTTAAACGGAACCCTTACCTTGAATGCCATGTCTTCTTGTGTACGTTGAACGGTGAAGATCGACTGATAGTTAGCCAGTGGCTCGTTAGAGTTTTTATAGGGAGCGCGTCGGTTTCCTAATTGAACGAGGTTGTCACCACTGAATACTAATGGGTTAGAAATCGGTCGAAATTTTAGGCAATTCTAACGATACAAGTGACATACGAATGCGCTTCCTTGTTTTAATTAACGGTGGCGATTTGCGTTTATTTTATCTTTACATGTACATATACTTAAGGTTCACTCATAAATGTATGTCATTGTGATGCATATGTAACGGTCTAAGTGGAACGGTAAATTAGTTGTGTAGTAGTGTTTGATTTTTCAAACCGCTGAACGTATTATATTATATTAATAATTATTTCTTAAAAAAAATTAAATTTTAATAGTAATAATTGAGATTTACCTAGAAAAATATAACAGAAGTAAATTCGTATTGTTATAAAAGTATTTAAGTAACAATTAGAAAAGTATTGAATCCATAAATTGTATTTTAACTATCTACCTGACGCGTATTGGTTATAATATGATGGTGAGACGTTCACGGATAATAGACAGGTATGGGAAATGTATTGTCGTTTGTCGTTAAGGCCCATGAAAATTATGAAGATATACAATAAAAAAATATGTCGAATTTTTTGAAATTTTCTGTCAAAAACTATCAGGTTGTTACATATGAAATGTCCGATTTTGTAAGGAATAAAAAAAGTCTAAATTTAAAAAAATATAAATATTTATTCTGCAAAATAGTTTCCATTTACATCAATAGTTTGTTGCCAACGGCCTGGAAGCTGAAAAATCCCCTTTGAAAAGAAATCTAGGTTTTGACGGCTCACATATTGCTCAAACACTGCTATTACAGACTCCCGGTCAGGGAAGTCCCTATTTTTTAAGTGATTGTATAAACTTCGGAAAAAATGAAAATCAGTTGGCGAAAGGTCAGGTGAATAAGGTGGGTGAGGGAGAATTTCGTAACCAAATTCCGAAAGTTTTTGGATTGTCTGTCGTGCAACATGAAGTCTTGCATTATCATGAAGAAGTATGGGTCCATGTCTATTGACTAGTGAGGGCTGCAAGCGGCTCAATTTTCCATGCATAGTTTCCAGTTCGGCACAATAGGATGCTGCCGTGATGGTTTCACCAGGTTGCATTTTTCATCACCAGTGATGATTCTTTTTAAGAAAGGGTCGGTTTCATTTCGTCTAAGGTGCATATCGCACAAGTTTATCCTTTGTATTTAATGAATTTCTTTCAATTCGTGAGGTACCCAAATATCAAGCTTCTTAACTAGCCCAAGACATTTTAAATATTTTTCAATTGTTGTGTGCGATACATGTAGCCTCTCCGCAACCTCTCGAACAGTTATATGACGATCCTCTTCAATTATGACTTTGATTTGGTCATCATCAAGTTTAGTAGGTCGACCAGAACGTTGCTCATCTTTGAGGGAAAAATCTCCAGAACGGAATTTTTTATACTAATTCTGACACGTGCGCTCTGTTAAGCAATTAGCACCATAAACTTCACATATTTTTTTGTGAGCCGCAGCAGCTTTCTTTCCTTTACGCAAATAAAATAGTAAAATATGTCGAAAATGTTCGTTTCTGCACCCCATTTAAAACCTATTTAACCCACAACTAATAGCTTTAATAAAAATCACGCACTACTTGCTTCTGAAGTTACGTCAATGTGACTAGCATCACGCGACAAACGGTAAAGTACAGCACTAACACACGTTATACAAAAAATAAAGCAACGCTCTCTATCAGTAAAAACCGAAAGTATTTATGTTAGTTGCCAACCCAATACATTAGACATAAAATATACGTCATTATTTGGGCTTCTTCATAGGAACAATTTGGTTTTTTAATCAATAGATTATTAAATTTGATTTTTTGGTGTACGCCTTTCGCTAAGGTAGCTCAGTGTGGCTTTCGATGGTACAGACCGTATACGGAATTTATTTCGTGCGAGCTTTCGCCGTAGTTTCCAGGTGCGACACTGTTTAATTATCTGCTGATGATGACAACTTAGTTGTCGAAATCGTATACAAAACATAAAAATTGATGTAGAAGCTGAAAGTAGAAAAATGTGCCTGATAAATACAAACTCATTATATGAATACAATTCTGATATCATAACAATTTCAGCTCACGAATTGGTGTTTTAGACCTCATAAAAAAACAAATATACATTATTTCGTATAATAAGTATTGTAACAATCAATATTGAACATAAACCGAGTGTTTCCAGAATAACAATGTCACTTAATTTATTTAAATACTTCATACAATTGCAAATTCTTAATTTGGACAGAAGAAATAGGAACAAAACAGGCAGAATTCAAATAACTCGATGAAAAGGAAGTAATTGGACAAAATAATCACATACTTTCGAACTCAATGTTGTACCGAAGTGGCTTCAGTATTTTTCAAGTCGATTCTTAATATTCATTCAGTTTGGTGTGTTTATTTTGAATTTAAATATTAATTCGTCCGACGGTGATATTTCAAATGGAAATTTTATCTCAATCTTTAGAGTATGTTGATAGTTTTTAGGGAAAATGAGAAAGGAAAAGCAACAAAAAAAGAAATCAAACTGTTTCAGACATTTGTTTATTTCATCAAATAAAATAGAACTATTGCGGAAACGATTATTTATCAAGTATTGATAAAATTTAATAAAAAATTCGTTAAAATTATTCCAAAAATCAGATATGTTGGAAATATTCAGTAGAACTTGATTATTAGATTTGAAGAGGCTGGAGTATTTTTATTTGTAACCGATCACATAGTTTTAGTTTCGTTTGAAGATACCATAATCGGGTCTCATCATAACAAAGTTTTGCCGAGAGGTGGTGCCAATAACCAGGTCTTACGAGGGTAGTTTGACAAGTAGTAAGAATGGAAAAGAAAAACGAATTTTTTAAATACAAAATAATTTTATTTTTCAATATATTCTCCTAAAATAGCAATACATTTATTCCAACGGTGCTCCAATGCTCTTATGCCATCTCTAGCATGCGATTCCGGAAGGCTTGCAAAATACTCATTTACGAAGATGATAAGCTCGTCGTTAGACGAAAATTTCTTTCTATCTAGTGCCGTTTTCAATTTTGGAAAGAGGTGAAAGTCGGAAGAGGCTAGATCCGGCGAATAAGGCGCATGCGGTACTAATTGGAAATGCAACTGACATCGCATCTGTGCTGGTTTGCGAGGGAACGTTGTCTTGGTGAAACAGAATCTTTTTCTTTGCCATTCCTGGCCGTTTAGCACGAATTTCAACATTTAATTTTTGTAGAAGGTCTGCGTAATATTGTCCGTTTATTGTGGCACCTCTCTGACGGTAATCAATGAGCAAAATACCCTTTGAATACCAAAAAATTGATGCCATCACCTTGTTTGCCGATAAAGTGGTTTTCGCTTTCTTTGGAGGTACAGAACCACGTTCTAACCACTGTTTCGACTGTTGTTTAGTTTCGGGTGTACTGTAGTGTATCCAAGTTTCATCGCATCGGATTCCAAGCACTCACTGGAAATGCGCAAACGAGTGAACTTTTGATCAGTCGTAAGAATCGTGGCACCCATCTTACCGAAAGCTTGGAAAGGCTCAATTCTTTCATTAAAATGTGGTGTACGCGTTCTGTTGAAATGTTTACCATATCTGCTATCTCTCTCACTTTGAGTCGTCGATCTTGCGTAATAATATTATGGATTTTTATAATCATTTCCTTAGAAGTCACGATTTTGTGTGCTTCAGAGCGCGCTTCATCAACACAGCTTGTTCTACCACGTTTAAATTCATTTACCCATCTACTCATTGCGGCGGATGATGGAGTAGATTCACCTAATGTTTCCCGTAACTCATCATTTATTTCGGTAGCTTTCATACCCTTAATTACGAAGTATTTAATCACCGCACGATACTCTGCTTTTTCCATTCTAACAAAACGACGTGTTGCTTCTTTTTCAATCAGCTGTCAAAAATAAACTAATCAGCCGATTTATCTAAATATCGGAATGTAAACATATAAATAGCCAACCTAAATTACAGTGCATTTGTTTTACCAATTAGAACACCACCTATGTGTCATTCTCACTACTTATCAAACTAACCTCGTATGTTCATAGAAATAATCTGTAATTAAGTGGAATTTTGATTTTTCTCTTTTTTATTGTTTTTTTTTCTTTCTTTCACTAGATCTTCGTCTTAAAACTATTACAGATTTCTTTTTCTTATACTAATCTACTCTGTGAATTGACTTTTTAATAAATAAATGTGAAGAGACCAAAACAAATAAGATTAGTACGTCTCTTACTTTTTCTCTAAACTATTTATCTGGAAAGAGATACTAATTTCAAATTAAATCTAAGTGAAAATAGCTTTTAAGGATTTATTAACCACAAAGTACACTATGTAGTCGTTCGGAAAAATCAATACTTCAAAGTAATTGAAGCGAACAGGTAATCTACAGCAAAATTTCATTCCATGTTTTCATTAACTTTTCAATCTAAATGAGGCCAGTCTTTCTATTAAATGTACTTGAAAGGAGGAAATTTTACTATTTCAGGATATTTGCGGTGTTTAATAGAAAATGTTTGGTTTCTAATTTATGCTTGTACAATATTAGAAGTCACCTAATTACTATATTAATATTTAATATATATTTGAACTTTATTTTCTTCGACGATTACCTTATTTGCTTTCTGGATAATAAATTGGATTCGTAAAAGTACGAAGCAACTTAAAACGTTGGAAGTTAACCAATGTTAATCGGTTAAGTTCATCTTTTAGTCTAGTATGTTGTAATTATAATTAATAATTAATTATTACTTCAAACTGTAATTTGAGGCAAGCATACACTACAAGCCATAAGTGAGGGATCACTTATCATAAATAACAAAACACTTGTATTTTAGACACATCCCTTAGACTTATATGCTACATGTACGTTTCCATCTTATATATGTATACAGAATTACAAAAGTTAATGTGGAAAAGGGTTATATATCAACCTTAGTGATTAAATATCTCTTAAAGAATGAAAAACTTGAAAAACTATGGTTTGAAATGTGTTATTAAAAAAAAGAAATATCTCCAAAGCAATGATAGAATCAAGAAGTAATTCCAAATGTGCAATTATTAAAAAGCACAAGTTCTACGCGTATGGATTGATATTAATCGTAATTTTGATATGAGTTTTTTGTCCCATAAAACTATTTATGTCAAAATATTGGGTCTGGGAAAAAGTTCGTGGCGTTTTTCCCGATAGATGGCATTGGTTGCCGATAACTAAAGAACAACAAGTTACAGCGACACCACCGAGGGCTCGTTTTTTAGATGACCTTCCGAACGTTAGATTGAGCGTAGAAACATTGTAATCGGTGCAGTGGTTGGAAAGTTATTCGCACTTGAAAATGGAGAAGAATAATGAGAAATTTCGCTATATTCTGCAATATTATTATGATAAGGGGAAGAACGCTGCGCAGGCTTGTGATAAAATTTGTGCTATGTACGGTGAAGGTACTTTATCGAAATCTGTTGCGCGGAAATGGTTCGCTCGCTTTCGTTCTGGAAATTTCAATGTGAAAGATGAGTCACGCTCCGGTCGTCCAATCACTGAAAAATCTGATGAAATTCTTGAAAAAGTCAAACAAGATAAGCATATCAGCAGTGTCGATATTGGCATGGAGCTAGGCATTGACCACAAAACTGTTTTGAACCATTTACACAAAGCTGGTTACAAAAAAAAGCTTGACGTATGGGTTCCTCATGGGTTGAGCGTGAAAAACATGATGGACCGAATTAACATCTGCGATGCGCTGCTGAAACGGAATGAAATCGAGCCGTTTCTGAAACGTTTAATAACCGGAGATGAAAAATGGATTACGTACCATAATCGGAAGCGTAAAAGATCGTGAATAAAGGATGGTGAGCCGTCACAAGCGTTCGCTAAGCCAACATTGACGCCAAAAAAAGTGATGCTGTGTGTATGGTGGGACTGGAGGGGAATCGTCCACTACGAGCTACTTCCAACTGGTCAGACGATTGATTCTCAACTCTACTGTGCACAACTAGAGAGATTACGCCAGGCGATTGAAAGAAAACGGCCCGAATTGATTAATAGGAAAGGTGTTGTCTTCCATCATGACAACGCCCGACCACACACTTCTTTGATGACCCGTCAAAAATTGAGAGAGTTTGGTTGGGAAGTTTTGATGCACCCACCTTACAGTCCGGATATAGCACCCTCTGACTATCATCTGTTTCGATCTCTGCAGAACTCTCTCAATGGAATTAAGTTGGTTTCAAAAGAAGCCTGTGAAAACTACTTGATTCAGTTTTTCGACCAGAAACCACAGAAGTTTTTCACCGATGGGATCATGGATCTACCAAAAAAATGGCGAAACATTGTCGATAATAATGGAGCATATTCGGTTTAAATGAATTCGTCCACGCGCCATGCGGGGACCAGTTGAATTTTACTGAAAAAACGCCACGAACTTTTTCCCAGACCCAATATAAAACTTTAGACAAATAGCAAGTCGTTTCGAATTTACAATAGTAACTGTTTTAAAATTGTAGCTTCCGAACCTTATAGCGCATAAATCTTAGCAATTTCAAACTAAGTAAATGTTAGAAGATATATTTTACGTCAAAATACAATATCTTAATAAAAAGCAAATTTAGCCTGCTATTGCAATAAATAAAATATATGTGTATTAAAGCTTTTCATTTTCGACCGCACTAAACGCCCTTAAAAAACCTTTAAACGTTGTTTTTAAACACCCTGTATGTATACTTATATGAAAATATGCCACATGTACGTTTCCATCTTAAATATATTGTGCGCATACATTTTGCAACTCTATAACGTGCAAAAAAAAACGATACATAATTCACAAACGCACAGTAAAGCAATGATTTCAAAGGCATTACAAACACAATTATACCTTTTTTTATGCAAAACATATTGGAACAATTTTGCGTCGCTTGCAACTACGCAAGTGAGCACGAGTTTTTGTTTTTGTATAAAATATGTACAAATACACTTCGTTTTAGACAGGATTTTTTTGTATTTGGATTTCTGCATTTCATTTTCTTTTTTGATTAATTTTTTATGCTTCGTTTTTTGTTAATATTTGCTTCATTCCGTTTATTTCTTTTTCTTTTTCATTTAGTTCTTTTATCCATTTCAACAGATGTTGCCTGTATACACAGAATACATTATTTAAATTTGTTATGTTTTTTTTAATTTTTTCCGTTTTGTATTAGTACATTGCTTACTTCAGACGTTTTTAAATTGTCTTATACTCATATATACACTACAGGCCATAAGTGAGGGATCACTTATCATAAATAACAAAACACTTGTATTTTAAACACATCCCTTAGGCTTTTACCTGTTTTGGTGAGAATAATTGAAATAACAGTTGTAAATGTAATTCTGAGAAGGATTATTCGGCTTATTATTATAAATTAGATAAATACATTTGTCTCTGAAAAATATTGTAAATCCTTTTAATAGTTTTATGGCGTCTATTTAATAGAAATATTTTATGTACCCCCAATAAATTTAATAGGGTTTACAACGCAATCTTATTATAATGGTATTAGGAATTCATAGTAAACTATTTAGCAATTTAAAAATTAGATTTCGTGCAGCATTTGTCCGAGTAAGTTGCAATACGAGTATTTGAGAACAGACGTAAAAGTAACTTATAAAAATGCCGAAAAGAAAGGAACTTAGCGCAGAAACTCGTAGTTCTATAATAACGCCACATGGTGAAAAATTTTCACTGCGGCAAATAGCCCAAAAGTTAAATTTATCTTATCACGCGGTGCAAGGAACAGTGAAACGATATTCATAAAGTGGATCATTACAACCAATAAAACGTTGCGGAAGGCCAATAGTAACTACCAGACAAGAGGATTTGCGCCTAGAAATACTATCGAAACGAAATAGGCGCCTCACAGCTCCTCAGCTTTGAGCAGAGCTGAATGAAGGCCATCGAAAGCCGGTGTCACTGACTACTGTAAAACGACGTTTGACAAAGGCGGGACTACATGGGCATATTGCAGCTCGAAAACCATTATTGAATCCACGAAATCGTAAAAAACGGTTACAATGGGCCTAGGTCTATCAACACTGGGACATGGAAATGTGGAAGCAGGTGTTATGGACAGATGAGTCAAAGTTCCAAGTGTTTGGTAGTAATCGACTAGTTTTCGTTCGAAGACAAGTGGGTGAAAGGATGTTACCCGAATGTGTAGTGCCAACTGTTAAACACGGGGGAGGTTCTGTGCTTATTTGGGGATCCTTTTCCTTTTATGCATTTTAAAAAAAAGAGGGGTACCTGAAGATTTTGGAGGAACATGCAATTCCGTCTGGATTAAGGTTAATTGGTGAAGGTTTTCACCTACAACAAGATAATGATCACAAACACACTTCTAAACTTTGTAAAAACTATATGAATCAGAAAGAGGAGGAAGGGGTGCTGATAAATATGATTTGGCCACCATAATCACCCGATCTCAACCCTATCGAATTACTGTGGGATGAATTAGATAGAATCGTGAGAGAAAGCTGTCCACATTCGCAGAAACAGCTTTGGGAGCAACTTACAAGGAACCAAACGATCAATTCTGATGTTTACTGTCAACAATTAATAAAACTGGATGAAGCAATCAAAGAAAAACGGCCAGAATTGTCAAATCGGAAAGGTGTAGTTTTCCACCAAGATAATGCAAGGCCTCACACATCTTTGGCAATTCGTGGGAAACTATTGGAGCTTGGCTGGGAAGTGATGCCACATCCCCCACACAGCCCTGATCTAGCACCATCTGAATACCATTTATTTCGAAGTTTGCAGAATTCTTTGAATGGTAAAACTTTCATAAATGACGATGACCTTCACTCGCACCTGGTTCACTTTTTTGCTGATAAGGACCAGAAATTTTATGAGCGCGGAATCATGCAGCTGAAAGAAAGATGGCAAAAGGTCATTGAGCAAAATGCAAAATATATAATTGATTAAAAACTATTCTTTGTTTAAAAAAAAGTGTTTTAATTTATACTACAAAACCGAAAGTACTTAGTTGTCAACCCAATATTTTTAATGGGACATTAAAAACTTATTTTATTAAAAAAGTGCTATTACAGAACTATTGAATACTTACAATAATAAATAATATCAAGGAAGTTACTATTTCACTAAAATCCATTAATCTTTTTTAATTCCATTATCGAACTTTAAATTATAAATGTCTTTGTTGTATAGATACCAAATGCTAATTTAAGTAAGCATTTTATTTCTTAAAAGAATTCATTGAGGAAAATTTATTATGGCTTTTAGTTCGGATGGAATTTATTGTTTGTCGACCTGTTTTCTGGCGATAAGAAATTGTATCTTACATCGCGTAGACGTCGTGTATTCTGGTGAATTTATTCAAATATGAATAAGCAAGTCTTGCTTATAACCGAAGTAGTATTCCTTCCACCTATGTGCGAATTTAATTTTCGGAGTTTATTTATTTATTCTATCTGAAATTACGGTAGGTACAAAACATAATAACGCACCAGCAATGTAGGTTATTTAATTACCTAGCTCCAGGATTATTTAGATGTACGGTTGATCAAAATATTTGTAAACTGTACAATGTTTCGAGAAATATCATTTCAGAAACTCCCATCTTATTCTAGCTTAAACGAATGTAGTTAATGAAAATAATTCACTGGCGAAACAAACCGCCACCTAGTCCGTACTTTGTTCGAAAGTTTCAGACCTTACGTACTTCCAAAGTAACATAGTGTTTTCACTTTTATTCAACAGATGGAAGTATATTTTCTGCGTCTCAGCTTCCGATGTGGAACTGTGGCTTCAATAATTCTGGTAGAGACGTTTCGTCACCACGGGATTGTATGGGACATCTTACGGACTTAACTGCTGCTGCTTTCATTGTTCAACTGAGACTGGTGTAAGTGTGGTGGATGGTTTTATACAAGAATATTGGTCATGGGCTGAGTAGTTTGGAGATACAAGATTGCCAGGCGTTGTGTAGGTAACCATCATCACGGTATAGGTTATTAGGGTATTTAGAGGTCTCTATAGAGGATCTTTCGATCATAGTAATGACTAGTTCGGAATGAGATTTTAGTAGAATTGAATTGGATGTGTATGAAAGATGGAAGTATAGTATTGTCTAATTTGGTACGTAGACTTCCGCGGTCGTGGTCCATGCTATCTTCTTCTGGGTTTCCGGGCTGGAACCGCGTCACTAGTATATCTGCCGACGTTTCGTACCCATTTGTATGGGACATCTTCAGGGCTGAACTACTGCACTGAAACTGATGTAAGTCGATGGGGGACGCGTTTATATATGGATAATGGGTCATGGGTCAATGGAGTGTTACGGTTGGGGTTAGGTAGATTAGAGATGCAGGATTGCGAAGCGTTATGTAGGGGGTAGCCATCATCGCGGTTAAGGTTATTGGGGTGCTTAAAGATCTCTATAGTTTCACGGATTTTGCGACCATAGAAATGGTTAGTGCGGGATAGGATCTTGGTCGAATTAAACTAAATATGGTGCCCGATTTTCAACCTATGCTCAGTAAGTGCAGAACCGGCTATGCGCAGCAACCTAGTACAACGCTCAAGTTCAGAAACACGAGTGCCGATAGACCGCTTTGTTTCACCAATATATGCCCTGTCGCATGAACAAGGAATCCTCTACACACCAGGTGATTCTAAAGAAACATGGTCTTTTACGGAAAAAAGGTCAGATAATTTGGAATGGGATTTGAAGATGGTTTTGATGTTGTTTTTGAGAAGAACCCTATTGATTGCGGTCAGTAACACCTTGTATATAGAGTAGGTGGGCTTTAGAGAGGGGGAGAGATGATGTACGCTGTATATTAAGTTATGGGACATACAGCTTACATCATCTCTTTCCCCTACGAAACGTCGGCAGATATACTAATGACGCGGTTCCAGCCCGGAAACCCAGAAGCAGATAGTATAGTATTGTTGTTTAAAAATTCTATATAATCATCTTTCTTTAACATAAATATAATCTTTGCCTGAAAATCGCTCGTCTTTGAATACATTAAGCCATTTAAATGCTTAAAGTATGTACGTCGAGAAAGGAGGTGGAATCGGATAACTGAGATGTCTGAAAAATGCCAAAGGGATAGTGTTCCAGGTCTCTCTCACATAATGGAAGATGGAAGGGATTTTATTAGGTATATATTGAGTGATGCATGAAAGCAAACACCCTCCACCCATAAAGGATTTGATATCACCAAAAGAAGGATGGAATTGTGAAAATTTTAGTAACATTCAGAACATAGTTGTTATGTAATAATTTTCTTTGTGTAAAACTGATATTTTCTTCATCAGTTTGATCTTCACTATCAAATAGTCATGATGATACAACTGCTGAAACATCACTGGAAGGTTGTAATGATATGTATTTTATTATTGCAGTGTAGAACTTTTAGAATTACTTAGATTTCATGTACATTTTGAAGCCCTAGGTCTACTACGCGTGTGCATATTGACTATAAAAATCTTCCTCCTCCCTTGTTTGGGACTGCTATAGAAGATACAGTAATTTTAATTTGTTTGTATCCTGTTATGACTTCGATTGCAATTAACACTTCAATATTTCTTCAGTATTTATGTCGACAAAGTGCATATGTACACGCTCAATATAAGTATCTATATAACAGGTTAATAGTCTTTTTACATCCAACTACACTCGTTAATCTATAGATTTTTTACACGTTAGAGTAGATATAAGATGGAAAAGGATAGTACAGGTAACCAGAAACTGTATTACAGAATATTGAAAACATCGAGGAAGGGAAAAGAAATAAAATGTCAATATATAACATCTAAGGAAGGAGAAATACTAACGCAGCACGGAGAAATAATGGCACGATGGAAAGAATACAACGAAGAGTTACTAAAACGCAGAAATATGATGATGATGGAAAACGAAAATGAAATCAAAGAACATGAAGAAGATATCAAAATAGAGGAGGTTATGGAGGCGATATGAAAACTAAAGGCAAATCGGCAAGACATGAAGGTATAACCGCAGAAATGCTAAAGCTACTAAGATGTAATGGTTTGGAAATGATAACTTTGCTCTGATGCACAGGATAGCACAGGAAAACATAATACTCGCAGAGTGAGCGATAGGGATAATACTGCCTATTTACAAGAAAGAAAATAAGAGAGATTGCAACAACTATAAAGGGATAACACTATTAAGCAATGCCAGTAAAGTGTACTAGAAAATACTGGCTAATAGACTGAAAGCAAAAATAGAAGAAAACATGGAAGAATCACAGAGCGGATTTAGAAAAGGGAGAGGGATACAAGACCACATATTCACGATAAAACAGCTCATGGAAAAATACCATGGAAAGGACATATACCAGGTCGGCTGAAAAGTCCCCGGTCTGACAAATAGATGGCGTTACTGTTATTAAATCCATATGTTTTTTAGATAGTACTAACCTTCAAACGAAACGTGTCAAAATTTGACAGCAATCCGACCATTAGTTACTGAGATATTGCGTTAAGAGTGAAGCTACTTTTGTTATTTAAAAAAATGGAAAAAAAAGAATTTCGTGTGCTGATAAAGTACTGTTTTTTTGAAGGGAAAAAATACCGTTGAAGCAAAAGCATGGCTTGATGAGGAGTTTCCGGACTCTGCGCCAGGAAAATCAACCATAATTGATTGGTATGCTAAGTTTAAACGTGGTGAAATGAGCACTGAAGACAGCGAACGCAGTGGACGACCAAAAGAGGCTGTCACCGACGAAAACATCAAAAAAGTTCGCAAAATCATTTTAAATGACCGTAAAGTAAAGTTGATCGAGATAGCTGACATCCTAAAGATATCAAAGGAACGTGTTGGACACATCGTGCATGAATATTTGGGCATGCGGAAGTTCTGTGCAAAATGGGTGCCGCGCAAGCTGACATTCGATCAAAAACAACAACGAGTTGATGATTCTGAGCTGTGTTTGAAGCTGTTAAATCGTAATAAAACCGAGTTTTTGCGTCGATATGTGATAATGGATGAAAAATGGATTCATCACTACACTCCAGAGTCCAATCGATAGTCAGCTGAGTGGACTGCACGCGATGAACCGGCTCCAAAGCGTGGAAAGACGCAACAGTCAGCTGGAAAAGTTATGGCGTCAGTTTTTTGGGATGCGCATGGAATAATTTTCATAGATTATCTTAAAAAGGGCCAGTCCATCAACAGCGACTATTATACAGCGTTATTGGACCGTTTGAAGAACGAAATCGCAAAGAAAACGGCCCCATATGAAAAAGAAGAAAGTGCTGTTTCATCAAGACAAGGCACCGTGTCACAAATCAATGAAAACAATGGCCAAATTAAGTGAATTGGGTTTCGAATTACTTCCCCATCCACCGTACTCTCCAGATGTGGCCCCCAGCGACTATTTCCTGTTTGCAGACCTCTAGAGGACGCTCGCCGGGAAGAAATTTAGCAGGGATGAGGAGGTGATCGCCGAAGCTGAGGCCTATTTCGAGGCTAAAGACAATTCGTACTACAAAAATGGTACCGAAAAGTTGGAAGAACGCTATAATCGGTGTATCGCCCTCGAAGGCAACTATGTTGAATAATAAAATCGAATTTTGCCAAAAAACTGTGTTTTACTATGGTAGACCGGGGACTTTTCAGTTCGACTGTTATGTGGCATTTATCGATCTGCAGAAAGCTTTCGACGGTCTATCACGGAAAACTATATGGCACAGCCTGAGGAAAAGAAAAATTGGGAAAAGATTGATGAATAATGTAGCTAGCTTATATAAGAACACCAGAAACTATGTAAGTAAAAGGAAAAAATTTGAAATTTCGATTCAAATCCCGAACAAAATTTCACTAATTAACAACGTCAGTGAGTGCCTATTAATAGTATCAATTACATCGTTCTATTGCAAAAGATAATCCATGTACGTAAGCCGCATTACGCTAAAAGACACGGAATTACAAATATGTACATATGTACGTACGTCCAATCAATTTTCGCATGTCCACTGGAGTTTAAACATCCTCAATAGGACAACGCAATTCGATTAAATGTGCAGAAATTGTAATATATTAAGGGAAATATTAATAAATTTCTTGAGTAAAACGGCGCGCTTCTCATAATAAATTACGTTACAAACGCGGACACGGAGCAAGGCAAGAATTTATGTGTATCCAGCTCGTAAATTTCATTTATATTTACTGTTTCACAGCGAATAAATTTCTTCACATTGTCCACATCCTTCTCGTTTGTTCTACTGAACACCTACAATTAATTATTAATTAAAAAACAAGTTGAAAAAACGGGCTCGGGTAAGTTTTAATTGCAGCTTGACTGAGTTTGAAATAATCGCTGATTGTTCATTGTTTAATGTTCTTACGGAGGAGAAAAAAGTTAGTTCAGATATCCGTTCGTCCTTGCCGGAGGCGGTTTTCAATTTACTGATGGTGTAACGCTCGCAGACATCGCGTCTGTACGTAGAGGATTGTAGGAAAGGAAACGGCGTCTGCACATGTAGAAAAGAAAACAAACAAAAGGTCAAGAAATATGATAAATGTGCTTGCATTGCTATAACAGAATTGGAGAGTAGCTATTAATTTTGCAATAAGTACAAAGTGAAGTCTCACTGGACACTTATTAATATTATACACAATCTACAAGACTGACGACAATAGCTGGAAGATTAAAACAATGTGGGGAATTCGAAAAATTGGAGGTAAATAAAACAAAAAATTATCATTTCGAGCATTACAAAGAGTTGCAGAAGAATAAAATGTATTTGTTCTTGTTACATAAAGGATTTCTAATAAGAACGATATGAAACAAAACAAAAACTATTTCGGATATAACCAAACCTTTTATATTATTTTGAAGCACCGTTTATTGCTTTTTATTTTGAATAAGGTCTTAGATAAATTTTAATTTAGATTGTTGATTAAATTAATCAATTAATAAAACCCTTTTCTTCAATAATTTTCGTATTTTTTCATTCGTATTTCGACAACTAATTTGTCATCATCAGCAGATAATTAATCACAGTGTCGCACCTAGATCCACGGTAAACCCTGCAGTACAGTAAAAGAAGTATAAGGTTTTCCAATAGAGATGATATGATTTTGAAGTGACATTTCGGCCATTTGTAATATGTCATGATCTGTCATTTGTTTTTCATTGTATTCAGTAGTGTTTACAATTTAGTCATGGAGAGATATATGCAAGAACAACGTTTACAAATTATTTCGTTTTATTATCAAAATAATCGTTCTCCAATTGCAACTTTTCGTGCGCTTTTGCCATTTTATGGTCGTAATAATCGTCCAAGTGTGCTCGCTCTTCGTCGAATTGTCAAAAATTTTGAGGTTACATTTTCTTTACATAATTTTCAAGTGCCAATAAGACAAAGAACCGCTCGAAGCAATGCAAATATTGCTGCCGTTCAGGCAAGTGTTACTGAAGACCGTAATTTGTCGATTCCAAGACGTTCTCAACAATTGCGACTGTCTCAAACCACAACCTGGCGGATTTTGAGAAAGGATTTGGATTTGCATCCCTATAAAATTGTTCTCACTCAAGAACTGAAGCCATTGGACCACCGTAAACGTCGTGAATTTGCTGATTTTGCCTTGGAACAACTTAAAAACGATAACGATTTTTTTAAGAAAATCATCTTCTCTGATGAGGCTCAATTTCATCTGGATGGTGTGGTAAATAAACAAAACTGTTGATTCTGGTGTGAATAAAATCCACAAATTATTTATGAAAAACCATTACATTCACCTAAATTGACAGTTTGGTGTGGTTTTTGGTATGGTGGAATCATCGGTCCGTACTTCTTTCAAAATGAAGCTGATAACACCGTTACTGTCAATGGAGAGCGGTATAGATTGATGATAACCAACTAGATTGTACATAAAATATGTCTGGAATTTTCTAAAGAATTCAAAAATTTAATATTTGACAGGGTGTTGTATTTAAAATAAGAAAGTTGGTATCGACCACTTTTACATGACACACCCTGTATATAAACTTTTTATTTAAAAAAATACGCAAGTAAAAATCCCAATCGACGTGTCCGAGCGTTTTTTCGAACACCCTTCCATTTAATTATTATCGAATTTATTCCATTTGGCTGATACACACTGTATGTAAATACAATCAATGCTTTAATAACAAAAATAAGGAAAATATAAATTACGAAGCACGAAACACGTCTTACTCTTAGCGCTAACAAACAGATAAATACATTATGGCAAGCTATAAAAACAAAAGTTTCGACTGTGTTGGAAGACTTCGTAAAAAGCTAACATTCAATTTCGCAGCGCGTTAGCAAAAAGCCCGGTAGAAAATCAACTTTGCCATTGGAAATAGGAACACACTTATTAAGTTACTCTTTGAGATGAAGAAGTGGTTTTCGAAGTTAATCGTTTCCGAAGCGGTCCGACCTTCTTTTTTGCCGTCGTTTTCACTTACTTATTTCGTCAGAATAAATTACACATTACTTCTTATTATTGCTTTTATGTGTTGCTTAGAGATTCGTGGAATAGTTGAGTGGGAATTATGAGAAAATACAATTGGGACGTTATAATTAATGATATTAAGAACGTTTCGGGTTTGGAGTATTAGAAAAACGTTTATTTTCTATGTTGATGTTTGTTAAGTTAACAAGGAATTTTTAGAATTCGGAGCAGTGTCAAATTTGGCTTAATAAAAACAAGGCGAATGCGGAGTCTTATTAAACACCGATGACAACTTCAATATTTAAATTCATCTTGTACCAAGACAGAATTGTCTCGCGATACGAGTTATAGAACGATTAATTTTAAAATGAAATTTTCTCGGCGTCATTTTTGGCGCGTTTCTAAGTAATTGGCGAGGAATATCTTTTACTGGAGATACTTGCATGGTTTAAATTTATGGTTAGCGACTGTTACAATTTGACGAAGGTCTCTTATTTGGAAATGTATCCAAACTTCAAAACTTAAAAAATAGAGAGCGACGATAAGTAACTTGTTCAGTAAACCGCATCATTTTGTCATTTTTACAATTGGTTTTTGTGTCGGAGTACAGAAGTAAAACAAGTGATTTTTTGAGTTTTGTCTGTGGTATTTATGTATTAAAAAACTGCCGTTCATAAATTATCAAGCTTACACCCATACAACTTTACAATTCGTGGGTAGGTAAAACAATTCGACGGTCTACAACACTAAAAAACTCTATAGAAAGTCCACGGCAGAACGAAACAATTATTACAATTTAATTGTGTGCTGTTGGTAATTTGACAGTTTGAACGAATTCATCATCGAGAAATGTTCACAGCTCAAAAATTGATATTTTTGGAAAATTATGGTACATTAAACAAATGCTCGCGTGCTGACGTTTTTGAAGGTTCTAAAAACGATTCTAAAGTCAAAATCGTTCCTCAGGATTTTGACTTTAGAATCGTTTTTAGAACCTTCAAAACGTCAGCAAGCGAGCATTTGTTTAATGTACAATAATTTTCCAAGAAGAACTTCAAAAGCCATGTCAAAACGTGAACTTTTGAATGTGTAAATGGATTATTTCTAAAGTTTGAACGAATTTACATAAAAAATAGTTTGTTGGCACTCTGATAGCATAAAATTATAGTTTTGTCTATTACAAAGTCTGAAATTCAAAATTTTTTATTTTGACGAAAATCTCAATTTTTTCAAAGGGGTATACTCGCAAAAATTAGTATTTTTGAAAAGTTGATGGACATTAACTAGAATTTTTACGATAACATTTTCGAAGGTCCTAAAAACGATTTTGATGTCAAAATTTACCTCCCACTTTTGGTTTAGACGTGACACAATTAAACCTAAAATCGATGTCCAAATGTGAACTTGTGAATGTGATTTTCTTTAAGGTTTGAATAATTGTGCTATAAAAAGTAGTGAGTTTGTATTCTGCTAGTTCACAGCTACTGTTCTACGAACTACAAAGTCTAAATTCGAAAATTTTTATTTTGACGAAAATCTCAATTTTTCAAAGGGGTATACTTACAAAAATTGCCATTTTTGAAAAGTTAGCGAACAATAACAAGCACTTGTATGTTGACATTTTCGAAGGTCCTAAAAACGATTTTGATGTCAAAATTTACCTCACCCTTTTGGTTTAGACGTGAGACAATAATTAAGCTTGAAAAACCATGGCCAAATGTAAACTTCTGAATGTGTACATGGTTTTTCTTTAAAGTTTGAATGATTGTGCTATAAAAAGTAGTAAGTTTGTATTCTGCTAGTTCACAGCTACTGTTCTACAAACTACAAAGTCTAAATTCGAAAATTTTTATTTTGACGAAAATCTCAATTTTTTCACAAAAATTGCCATTTTTGAAAAGTTAGCGTACAATAACAAGCACTTGTATGATGACATCTTCGAAGGTCATAAAAACGATTTTGATGTCAAAATTTACCTCACTCTTTTGGTTTAGACGTGAGACAATAATTAAACGTGAAAAACCATGACCAAATGTAAACTTCTGAAAGTGTACATTGGTTTTTCTTTAAAGTTTGAATGATTGTGCTATAAAAAGTAGTAAGTTTGTATTCTGCTAGTTCACAGCTACTGTTCTACAAACTACAAAGTCTAAATTCGAAAATTTTTATTTTGACGAAAATCTCAATTTTTTCACAAAAATTGCCATTTTTGAAAAGTTAGCGTACAATAACAAGCACTTGCATGTTGACATTTTCGAAGGTCCTAAAAACGATTATGACGTCAAAATTTACCTCACCCTTTTGGTTTAGACGTGAGACAATAATTAAGCCTGAAAAACCATGGCCAAATGTAAACTTCTGAAAGTGTACATTGGTTTTTCTTTAAAGTTTGAAAGATTTTGCTATGTAAAGTAGTGAGTTTGTATTCTAAAAGGTCACAACTACTGTTCTACGAACAACAAGGTCTAAATTCAAAAACTGTTGTCTTTGTAAAAATTGATATTTTTGAAAAATCATTGTCAAATACTCGTATATTGAAGGTTCTGAAAACAATTTCGAAGTCAAAATTTATCTAACTCTCTTGGATTAATTCTGAAAGAATGAAGAACTTGTAAAACCTTGTCAAAACGTGAATTTTTGAATGTGAAATGAATTACTTCTAAAGTTTGAGCGAATTTACCGAAAAAAATATTTGGTCTGCATTCTGATAGTTCAAAACTATAGTTTTGCTTATTATGAAGTCTAAAATTAAAAAGGGGTATACTCGAAAAAATTAGTATTTTTGAAAAGTTGATGTATATTAACAAGTATTTTTATGATGACATTTTCAAAGGTACTGAAAGCGATTTTGGTGTCAAAATTTATCTAGCTCTTTCAGTTTAATCCTGAGAGAACGAAAAACTTGAAAAATCATATCAAAATGTGAACTTTCAACACCGTTGAGAACCTAAACGTACACTGACACACAGTGTACGGTTAGGTTCTCAACGGTGTGTACCGCGTACGGAGTGTGTTTTCGTACAGGTATTTTTCACCGTGGTTTACCAGGTGCGACACTTTGCGGTTATCTGCTGATGATGACAACTTGGTTGTCAAAATGCGTATACAGAATTACAAAAGTTAATGTGGAAAAGGGTTATATATCAACCTTAATGATTAAATATCTCTTAAAGAATGAAAAACTTGAAAAACTATAATTTGAAATGTATTATTAAAAGAAAAAGAAATATTTCCAAAGCACTGATAGAGTCAAGAAGAAATTCGAAATGTGCAATTGTTAAAAAGCACAAGTTCTACGCGTATGGATTGATATTAATCGTAATTTTGATATGAGTTTTTTGCCCCATAGAACTATTTATGTCAAAATATAAAACTTTAGACAAATAGC